>PVHP010021570.1:0-10500 GCA_004024765.1 Zapus hudsonius | reverse complement strand
GGCCAGGATGGAGTCTCCCCTCGAGTCCGTAAGCCTAATAAACCCATTCCTCCACAAGCCGCCTTTGCTTGGGTTCTTTCTTAGCAGCAACAGAGAAAAGTTGACCGCAACAGTCCTATAGGTACAACCCTGCCCCCACCACCACCACACTGCAATTATGGATCAGGCCCATTTGGCACTGACTTACTCCCCAGCCTACCCACCTGTACTTCCCTGAGTAGGGATAACAGAGCTGACTGCACTCCTCAGCCCCAGGCACTAAGTAGGTAGGTCACCAAGTGTCCAGGGGAGCATTCGTCCCCTTGCCAACCTCACACATCCATTCAGTTCCATGGGTACAACTAGGCCCTGTTCACTCAGATTAAGGATCAGCCAATTTGGTGCTGACCTCACATCCTGACTTGCCTGCCTGCCTGCACAGTTATGAGTAGGAACACTGAAGCTGGTGACACTCCCCAGCCCAGACTCGTGAGATTTCACACACCAGGACAAGCCTTCTCAGCTTCCAATGTGTCCAGCCCAGACCTTTGGATAGACCACCATCGCAAAGACACCTGGATCAAGGCTATCCAGACCACTCAACACAGGCCCTTCAATAACCACTGTTACTGCATGCTCAGCAAGGCAAAAGAACTTTCTCCTGATGGGCAAACCAAATAACACAAGAAAACAAGGCAAGAGAGCCTCACCAAGAATGCCTAGTCCTGTAAGAGAAGCCACCAATGAACTACTTAGAAGAAACTCCAGACAAAGAATTCCAAAAGGCAATTCTGATAGCATATTCAACAAATTTAACTGAACTGGCCGAATGAAACTTAAAGAGAATTAACAAAAAGAACTCAATAGATAGCTGACTGAAATGACTGAACATCAACAAAAAGAACTCAATGGACAGCAGAATGCACTCAAAGAGAACATAATGAAATGCAGGAATGAATTCCAAGAGACAATAAGAAAATAAAACTAGGAAACGAAAATGGAATTCAATAAAAAGATGGGGACACTGAAAAAAAACCTAATAGATATCAAAAAATGAAGTAGCAAAGGTTTCCAAAAAAGCCTCACCCACAGAGTAGGTCATGTGAAGGACAGACTATCAGAGCTTGAGGACTAGACAGAGAAAACAGATCAGTAAGCCAAAATCAATGAAAAGTTTAAAAAATGTACAAATAGAACATGAGGGAAATATGAAACACAAAGACCAAACAGGGGCTGGAGAGATGGCTCAGTGGATTAGGGTGCTTGCCTGCAAAGCCTAACAACCCAGGTTTGATTCCCTAGTAGCCAGATGCACAGTGTAATTAACAGCTGGAGGCCTCAGCATGCCTATATTCCTCCCTCCCTCTCTCTCTCTCTCTCTCTCTCTCTCTCTCTCTCTCTCTCTCTCTCTCTCTCTCGTTCTCTCTCTCTCTGTCTGTCTCTCTGTGTGTAACTGTGTCTTCTCTTTATGTCTCTCTCTTTGCAAATAAATAAAAATTTTAAAAATGCTTTTAAAAAGACCAGTCAAATCATATGCCTACAAGAAGGGGAAGAACTACATAAAGAATATCTTCAATAAAGTTATAGAAGAATATTTGCTGAATCTTGCAAAAGAGAGGCCCATACAGATACCAAACAGCACACAGAACATAAAAGACAAGACCAGAGAAGAAATTCCTCACATCATATTATAGGTAAAACACTAAACAAACAAGCAAACAAAAAGAGTACTTCAAGTTGCAAAAGGAAAACAGCTCATCACTTACAAAGGTAAGCCCATCAGAATTACATCCAATTTTTCAATGGAAACTCTAAGAGCCAAAAGGGCTTGAAATGGAATATTTCAAGCTTTTAAAGACCACAGCTGCCAACACAAGCTACTACACCCAGCAAAATTATTCTTCGTAATAGAAGGTGAAAGAGAAACTTTCCATGATGAAAGCCAGATTTCTGAATATATGAGCATTAAGTCGGCTATCTAGAGAATACTAGATGGAATATTTCACACTGAAGAGAACAAACATACTCAAGAGGCTACAGGAGGGGAAAAAACAATAATCAAAACTACAACAGATGTGAACACAAATGGGGATCAAGAAAATGTCAAACTTAGGGGCTGGAGAGATGGCTCAGAGGTTAAGGTGCTTGCCTGCAAAGCTTAATGACCAGGGTTCGGTTCCTGTAACCCAAATAAAGCCAGATGCACAAAGGTACATGAATCCGGAGTGCGTTTGCAGCAGCTGGAGGCCCTGGTGCCCCCATTCTCAGTCTCTCTTCTATCTCTTTCACTGCTTGCAAATAAAGAGGGAGGGAGGGAGGGAGGGAGGAAGGGAGGGAGGGAGGAAGGGAGGGAGGGAGGAAGAATAAATGCCAAACTCCATGAAGACTTCAATTTGACAGGGATTAACTCACACCTCTGAACTATATCTCTGAACATCCATGGACTTAACTCCCCAATCAAAAGAACCAGGTAAACAGACTGGGTCAGAAAACTGAATCCACACATTTGTTGTCTATAAGAAACCCACCTTACCATTAAAGATAGATACCACCTTAGGGTGAAAAGATGGAAAAGATATTCCAAGCAAATGGCCATAGGAAAAAAGCAGGTATGGCTATACTAATCTGACAAAGACTTTAAATCAAAAGTAAATAAAAGAGATAAAGAAGGCCACTTTTTACTCATTGAGGGAACAATTTTAAAAGAGGATATTACAATCATAAACATATGCACCAAACACAAATGCACCAAATTTTATAAAGCAAAATTTACTAGATATTAAATCAGAAATTAATCCCAACACAATAATAGTGGGTGACTTTAATACACCAATATATCATCTACGCAGAAAATAAAAAATAGACCTAAACAATTCCATAGATCAAATAGACTTAACAGACATCTACAGAACATTCCACCCAAACTCTACAGAATATACATTCTTCTCAGCAGCTCATGAAACCTTCTCTAAAATAGCTCACATATTAGGATATAATGCAAGTCTCCACAAATTTAGGAAAGTGAGGGTTGGCCATGCAGGTTAATCCTGATGATCTGCAGAGAGGAGGATCCTGGCCTAAGCACTAATATTGAAAGGTGCTCTGAATCCTAGCAGAACCAGACCCAAAATATTCCTTTTAACTCCAAAATTCTTATTGTAAGTTTAACTTTTAAAATGGTTAAGTGAATCAATTTGAAATGTTGAGACTTCAACCTATGAAAATATATATTCAGATCTTTCATCAGTTTTGTAGTTTACTACATGCAAGTCTTATGTATTTCTCAATCTCACTAAAGTTTTTTATCTTGAGTAATTTAAAATGCATATTTCAGTTTCCACATATCAACTGCTACCATATAAACATATAAATCATTATTACATATTAAACATGTACAATGCAATCTTGCTGAATTTCTTTATAAATTCTAAATTTTTTGTAGACTGCTTAGGATTTTAAAAAAATTTTTTGCACGTGTGTGTGTGTGTGTGTGTGTGTGTGTGTGTGTGTATGGATGCACAAGGGTCTCTTCCTGCTGCAAATAAATATCCATCTGACTTTATGTGGGTGACTGAGGAATTGAGCCCCTGCCAATAGGTTGTACAAGTGCATTTAACCACTGGGCCATCTCCCCTGTCCCCTGCTTGGGTTTTGTTAATGAAGACTACTATGCCAACTGTAAAAACAAGGACAGCTTTTTCATTTGTCATTTGTAAGCCTTGTTTCCTTTCCATACTTAATTGAATTAGCTAGGAGTTCCAGTACTTCTTTGAATTACATCAGTGATAACAAACATCCTCTCTCTACCTGAATCTCAAGATAACAGTCCAGATTTTTTGCAGTAATTTATCAAGTTGACATTTTTCTCATTCATTTTCTAAGAGTTTCCTTCACAAGTGAGTCCTGAATTCTGTTATACTCTTTTTCTGCATCAAGATAATGGTATAAACAATATTCCAAGAAAGCAGGGGACATGCTTATGCTACACTGATCAATGGCCTGAGAATGCAGAACACACTGCTCTATGGCACAGACTAGCAAGACAAGAAGTGCCCATCTATCTGTGTAATAGTGGTGCACAACCTAGTTTGGTAATCAACAGCTGGCTAATTGGGTATGAGATCCACTCAGTGGCAGGGAACCCTTAACTGGTACAGGGATCTAAGGCAACTTTGAATGGAGACCAAGAACCAGATCTCCAATGGGAAGTCTCCAGTAACCATAGGCCTACAGAAAGGTTACACCCTTTAAAATCTCACCAAATTAGCAATATTTGTCTCATTTAACCAATACTGATCTCACTCTCCATTGGAGATTTTGTTTGTATTTTTTCAGAAAGCAACGAGAACCATGGACAACCAAATTCCACCAATAGGACCTGAAATGATGGGGGACACCAAAGCAAGAGATGAACCACCCCTAACTCACCATCTAGAGCCCAAGCACAACCTTCAAGGAAGTGGTGTGATGAGCAAAAGAGCTACCTCCACAGCAAGTCGGAAGTCCTGTGGAAAGACAAAGGAGATGGACACCAAGGATGCCCAAAACAGTCCAAAACACAAATCCAGAGACTCTTAAGAACTCAACAATTAAGCAGACTTAAAACTCACCCAACAGGACTCAGGGAAATTTTCGGAAGAGGTGGCGGAAAGATTGTAAGAGCCATGGTGGGGTAGAATATCTAATTCATGAAGGGGTGTGTCATCCTGATTTAAAGGGGTTTCCCCTAATAACACATGATACTGAGCATCTTGTTATGTTAATATATATGCTAATAAAAAATAACTTTATTTACGTTGCATCTGGCTTTACTTGGGTGCTGGGGAATTGACCCTGGGCCAAAAAGCATTGCATGCAAGCTCCTTTAACTGCTAAGACATCTCCCCAGAACCCCATAATTTTACTTTGTGACCTGGTAACAGAGTCAATTATACAGATTATTTTCAAATACTAATCCAAACTCACATCCATGGTAATTCATTGTTTCTACCTCTGTCCTCTTTTTTTCTTTCCTATAAATTACTTGAACATGTTTTAGAATTTCACATTAACTTATCTATAATATTTCTGAGTTTCTCTCTGTATATTACGACATGCATCCACAAATCAGTATAGTCCACAAATCAATGTTACCAGTTCATGTAAAGTGTAGAAACCTTATCTTCCTCTACATGCCATTTATAACATAATCACTTTAAATATTTCTCCCACATATGATCAGAATCACAACAGTGATACTTCAACATCTTGCCATTTATTTATTTATTTACTTATTTTTCATTTGCGAACAGAGAGGGGAGAATGGGCATGCCAAGGCCTCCTGCTGCTGCAAATAAACTCCAACTGCATGCTCCACTCTGAGCATCTGGCTTTACATGGATACTGGGAAATCAAACCCAGACTGTATGTCTTATAAGCAAGTGCCTTAACTGCTGAGCCATCTCCCCAGCCCTACTTCAACTTTTAAACATAATACAGAAAAGGAACATGTACTGAGATTACCAATATCTTTGCTTTTTCCTTTGTTTTTCATTACTATCATCCCAACACTCCTTTCTGCTGAGAGAACTATCTTTATCTAGGACATGTGACAGTAGGTCTGCTGGAGACAAGCAATGAGAATGTTTCACAGGACCTAGAGTTCTGAGTAAATACTTCTGTTCCTTCAGATCTGATCATGTGTTACTTTCTTCTACCCAGGACTAAGTCAGGAATATACAGATAACTTTCTAAATTCCATGGTATCATGTCTCAAGGAAGAATTCACAATGTCTATGCCATCCACTATTCTATTAACACTAACTATTCTATTAACACTAAGAGATTCTTTCTCTTTCTATAATTTCTTCAGTTTTTGTCCACCTACCAATGTTCATCTAAAATTGGTTCTACAGCTTCCTATTTTTCTTAACTTCTAAAATTACTTTTCTGAGGCCAGACATGGTAGCACACTACTTTAATTCCCAGCACTCAAGAGGCTGAAATAGGGTGGATCACCATGCATTTGAGAACAGCCTGTCTAAAGAGCTCCAGGTCAGCCTACAGTGAGACTACTTTAAAAAAAAATTATTGGGCTGGGGAAATGGTTCAGTGGTGAAAGGTGATTGCTTGCAAAGCATGATGACCCAGGTTCTATTCCCCATACCCATGTGAAACCAGATGCACAAAGTGGTGCATGCATCTGGAGTTTGTTGCAGTGGCAAGAGGCCCTGACACACCCATTCTTTTTCTCTCCCTTTTTCTCTCTCTCTCCCTCTCTGCTTACAAATAGGCAAATTGTTTATTTTTCTGTTTTCTCAAAAGCAATATTTTTTATTTATATAGAGTTCTAAACATGTTAGTGCTGGAAGGAGTGGGAGAGGTTCCTTTTTTTAATCTGGGGCAGAGAAAGACGTGCACATACAAAAATAAAGTTTTAAAAGATTTTTTAAAAGAACATGATATGCAGGTGTTTATTAAAAGCTAGAAAAGACATTGAATCTCCAGAAGGCCAATGAAGTTTCTCACAACTTTTTATTGTAATATTACTGTTAGGTAAACTCCTAGAGGGTTGAATACCCAAGCAACTTCTGAGCATTATCAGGAGAGAATAGTCTCCACAGCAACATATCTGTTGCTTGCATTATTAACCTGCTAAAAATGTTCCCTCACTGATGAGATTAAGGCAAAGAACACATACCAACTTCACAGATGATAAAGTTAAAAGACATCATTAATTGGATAAACAACACCAAGATTTTTATTAACAATATCAACAGTTAAAAGAAGAAACTCAAATCTAGAATGAAATTCATCAAAAACATTTTCCTTACAAAAATCAAGACAATTAGGGAAATACTTTTTTATTTTTAGTTGGCATAAAGAGATTTAGTTATCATGCATTCTGGCATTTTAAAATACAATTTGTTTTTATTGATTCTTGTCCTATCCCTAGTCCCCCTCCATCAGCTCCCCTCCTCTCCCAGTGTCCTCCCCCTTCTGTTAACATGTCACATATGTCCTTTCCTCCACTAAGGACTCTTGGTATTACCTGGGAGGGAAAGACTACAAGATTTTAGCTCAAGGAAGTGAAAAATAAATCAATACTCTAACACAGCTATTCAAAAAGAAGTCTTAAAGCAGGTGAGAGAACAGGACGGAAATATCCTTACTGAAGATCTCATGTCCAGCCCTCTCCAAGGTGGTTTGGCATAACCTTCCAAATAACAAAATCAGACTGAGATAAGCACAGTTTCAGAGAACAGGAAAAGGAGACTTAGAAAGTGTTTTGCCACAAGGTCACAGCGTTATTATATGTGGCCAGTGGCCATTTTCCCACTGTCTCACGTGGGCAATATTAATATAAAATTAGTATACAAAATAAGGGGTTAAGTGCACCATTCCGGGTATTCTACTTCCGTCAGACCATATTTACACTGTTCAAGTATAAGGACCATATTTCAAAAAGCGTCTGGGAATGCTCAAATTTGATCACGAAGGTAACCAAACAGCAAAGCACACAGTACAGTGGAATCGTTCTTTAGAAAAAGGATCTTGGAGGCACAAAATAATGTCTGTAATAATTTGAAGGAGTAATTCATAGGCCAAAATACTTCATTTAAAAGGAGAACCATCTGAACTTAACTGACACTTCCAAACGGGCACTCATAAAAGACTATGATAATAGTTAACGGGCCTAGATAAGCCTAAGGAGTGTTATGATGATGATAAAACACCTAAGAGCCTGGTAATAAGACGATGTATGCTCATAAACTTGATTTATGCAACTCCATTTAATGAAAGGGGTATATTATGGTGTCTAAAAATTAATGCTTATCCTCGGTGGTGACAGTGGGCAGGGAAAAGAAGTCTTCAGAAGAGGAACCAAAGTATGTGGCCCTCTCACGTCCCTCCTTCCCAGCGGCCCAGCAATGCCCCCTCTTTGGATGGACTGAAGGCTGAGGGAGAACTTAAGAAAGGGTTTCAGAACTTCCCCCGGGACACAGGAAGCCCGGGTAGAAAAGACTTTGGAAAAGAAAAAGAGAGCGCAAGGTGCCCGGGGAAAGAACCCTCCTCAATCTGGAACCCCACCCCCACATCCAACCCAGTCTCTTGACAGATCCCTTGACATCCCAATCCCTCGCCCTACTGCCCGGCCCCTGCTGCGCCCCGACCCTTCTCACCGCATCCCCCTCACCCCGATCCTCCTCACCGAGTCCCCATCGCCCTGACCCTCCTGAACCCCAACCCTCCCCACGGTGTCCCCATCGCCCCGACCCTCCTGCACCCCAGCCCTCCTCACCGCGTCACCCCGACCCTCCTCACCGCGTCCTTATCACCCGACCCTCCTCACCGCGTCCCCCTCGCCCCGACCCTCCCGGCACGCAGAGAAGGACGCGCACCGCACAGCTGGGAAGATGGCGGCACTCACCCTCAGCGCCGCGCTCGCCGCCGTCCGGTGCCAGCCCGAGTTGTGCTCACCCCGCAGGTCCCCCGAAGCAGCGCCAGGAACGACCAACCGAGCGAGCCACACACACACCGGACACCTGCAGGCTCCGCAGTGACACGACCCGGCCACCCCCACCTGGCGCGCCCGCACTTCCGTTGACTCCGGAAGTCCCGCCCCAGCCTGGGCGCCACGCCCAGTAGCTGCCGGAAGTCCCGCCCTGGCTTCCGCCCCACAGTCCCGCGGGTCTGGCGCTGGTGTCCGCCCTCTAGAGGCGCCGACACGCGGCCTCGCTGCACCCCCGGACAAATCACGCGTGTCTGTAGGACACCCCCCCCAGGACTGCGGAGCTCGGGAACGTGGGCCAACCCGTCTACTCACCGCTGCAGGGGTTCCTGGGGGGTCCCACGGTCAGGCAGGTTTTAAGTCCATTTGTCCTAAAAACTCGCCTCAACCCCCAGAATCAGAGAGGGAAAGGAAAGCGATCTGGGAAGATGCAAGCTCAAGCCGACTGCTTAGAACTGTGCCTCATTTCAGAACCTTTCCAACCCAAACCAGCCGACTTGCTAGAAAGCATCTCTGGCTGGGCTCTTGCTCTGTGTTTGCAGGAGACAGAGCCTGATGGAGATGGAACTATTAATATTTCAGCTTATCTGCAGAAGATGACTCACCCACTTTCCTTCTGAAATATCTCATCTCCATTGGCTAAAAAGAGAAAACAGAATCAGCTGTTCACTGCAAAAGGTGGGACTTAGCTGCTTGGTTGTTGGGTTTTTTTTTTTTTTTTTGGGGGGGGGTCATAATAGACCGGGGCTATTACATAAACAACTCCCTTTACAAACATCTCTGAGCCTTTAGACCTCACCTAAAATAAACTAAAAGCATGAGCCCGTTTTTCTTCTATATGGGTCATGATTTCCTGCCTGTAAAAAACAACTCAAGGTTGACATTGAAGAAACTAATAGTTGGGGATTCAGATAACCAAAGCATTGTGTACAATAAAATATGAGGTTGGTGCTGCATTGCAAGCTTACTGCTCTAAGAAGCAGTTCTGTAAAAGGAGGTAAGGCAAAGACGTTGCAGAAATCATTTTCAAATTTGCAAGTTAAGACACTTTAGTAACATTTATTTAGCAACAAATAGTACATGAGACATTCTCTTGGGCATGGTGGCAGATAGAAAAGGTCATAATACCATATTCAACTAACTTAATCCCACCAGGTAACCTGTTTTGCAGCATAGTACCTAACATGGCACCTAAGATCTTAATAGGAATGACTTTTCTTTGGTTATTCAGGATTCCACTAAAGTCACTAAAAACAACTTGGGAATCAAGAACTTTTAAGGACCAGTTTATAAAATATGTAACTTGCTCCAAAACAATAAAATTATTCTAAACTATATTTTAGCTACAGTGAGAATGTTGAAATGACTTATTTAAAAATCAAAAAGAAAAAAAATCAAATAAACGGGCTGGACACCAAGGAGGATTGGGGACAGGGAGGAGGGAAATGGGAATATCAACACAATATTTGCTCATTCAATGCATCTTATTTTGGACAATAAAGATTTTTTTATTATCCATAATTAGATACACTTAATAAGGGAATAATGTGTTGATGTCTCCAGTTCCCCTATTTCCCTCTTCCCTGTCCCCGGTTAGTTCGTTAGTTGGATATCCTCCTCCGTGGGCAGTCTGGATCAGTCCATGGGGTAGGGGGTTGTGAATAGCCTAGGAGTCAATCCAGTTCCACCCCCCTTTGCATGTTGTTACTGAGGGGACAATTTCTTTGGATATTCTCCCCCACCATGTCTCTTACAATCTTTCCAGCCCCTCTTCCACTCAGTTCCCTGAGTCATGGTGGGTGAGACAATAAAGATTTTTAAAAATTAAAAAAAAAAATAGATGGGCTAGAGAGATGGCTTAGCAGTTAAGGCATTTGCCTGCAAAGCAGAAGGACCCAAGTTTGATTCCCCAGTACCCATGTGAAGTTAGATGCACAAAGTTGATGTCTGTGTCTGGAGTTCATTTGCAGTGATGGAGGTCCTGGCGTGCCCATTCTCTCTCTCTCTCTCTCTCTCTCTCTCTCTCTCTC
>PVHP010021569.1:0-29298 GCA_004024765.1 Zapus hudsonius | reverse complement strand
CAGATGTTAGTTAGTGCAGTGCTGGAAGGCATTGCACATGCTTCCAGGGGAAGCTGATCAATGACACTGGAGTAAACAGAGACCACTGGCATGAAACACAGACTGCAGCCATGAGTAGGCTGACCACACCTTCTATTGGGAGAGAACAGCGAACCAAGAAAGGAGCACTAGTGCAATGGAGGAGCCTGGGCCTGGGGGAGACAATCAACAGCTTCTAAATTGGGCCAAATATTCCACTTAGTGTGGGGAAGCCCATGTCTGGAACTGTGGAATCAGTTCGATATGCACCAGATTCTGTACTCTTGGGCTCCCATGAAAAGAAGCGCTATGGGACCGATTGATGGGGAGGCTACTAAAAATAGAATCTAGGTAATCCAGAATTGTGTATATTTGTTAACCTATACTGATCTCACTCTCCGATGGAGATTGTGTTTGTATTTTTCAGGATTCAGCGAGAGAGCTGGGGCCTATCTAACCCTACCAACTGACTGTAGGCCAATAGCTGAGATTCTTGCAAGAGATGAGCCACCACAGTCATACCGTGGAGCATCCATATGGAGCCCCGCAGAGAATGAGGGGATGAAAAAGGGATCCATAGCCACAGCCATTCAATCAACACAGAATAAGCCAGTGAGAAAGAAAACCAATGATTTTTGATACAAAGACCCCTAAGCTCACAACATTAAAGCAGCCTTAATACCCACCCACCACGACTCAGGGAACTGAGCATAAGAGGGACAGAAAGATTGTGAGATCCATGGTGGGGGAGAATATCCAGAGGCATGGCACCCCTCAGTAACAACACAATTGGGCCAGGAGGACCAGGCTGAATACTAGGCTCTCCATGGTCCCCTACCACAAGGACTGATCTAGAAGGCCCATGGAGGAGGATATCCAGCTGATTGGGGATGGGGAGAGGGGGCATCGGGGAATTGGGGATATCAACTCATTGTAAAAAATAATAAATAAATAATAAAAATAAAAAAAATTTTTAAAGAATTATAAGGCAAGAAAGGGTTTTATTCTTTTAAAGAATTAAGTTTATTGCAATGTAAGAGGTAAAGATAGCAGAGAAAACTAATTCCTCCGGGAATTTCCAGAGCTGGAAAATCCGCCACCCAGTAAGAGGTGGATTTCATCAGTGAGGGAAGCCTGCCCATCCAGAGTCCACGATTGGTCAGTTTAGACACAGACAGAGGTGCTGGTTGGTCCACAATGTATACAGTATTATGCAGGGCCCAAGAGACCCACTAAGCCCCCTGTCTGCTGCAAAATTCACTTATCCCAGGAGGAGGGAGGAGGAAGTAGGGTCTCCCTCTTCACCTACCAAGGGCCTTTCCCCCTCCCTGTCTGCCTAGCCAAAGAAACTGTCAGCTCTGACATTACTTCTTTTGGACTTATCTGGCGTGTTTCTCACAATTGGCTTTTGAGATGAGGTCCCCAGAGTAAAGTCCATTTTCATTGCCTCAAAGCAAAGGTGCAAACCATAGCCCCTACTTGGCATGTGTCCCGGGCATGAATACCTGGCCTGCAGTGGTGCTGGCTGCCTTTCTCTACACACTACTTCCCCTGCTCTTCCTGTGGGTTTTGGGGGTCACCATTGTGTGCAGCCCACACAAGGCCTAGAGGGTGCAACTCACCTGGAAGGCAGAGTACAGCTTTACTTCTTCCACTTGGGAAGTGTGGTTTTCTCTATCCAGTCTTCTCAAGTCTGGGTTATAATTAACACTACTTTATTTTATTGCTCAGATTGTCCTAGCTTTGGCCACTGAGACCTATTTTGGTGGACATCTGTGTCACTTTGGCATGCTCCCATTGAGGCAGTTTATGGGTGACAGAGCCCCCCCTCAAAGCAATTAGCTTTCTCTTCACAAGGTGGGAACTTGGGCCTGTAGGATAGAATTTAGGTCATTGTCCTCTACTGAAGGTCAGAAACCTCAGAGGGTCGACCCAGGGGAGTCCTTCCACTCCATAGAGAATTAAGATTTCTGGAGAGATCAACCTTTTTCAGAAATCCTGACCCCAGACACCTGACATCAGGACTAGACTAGCTCATAAAACCCCTTCTTGCCTCCCTGGGCAAGAACTCTGCCTTCTTTCCTTCTCGTAAGTTCTGGGCTTCTCAAGGATGACAGGATCTGTAAATATCTCTGCATGTAACTATCTGTAGCCTTACTTAGTGAAACACAAGTTCACTCTGGTGTCTCCAGCTTGAATCTGTCTCAACAAGTATTATACTAGCCTCCTGCCTCGGCTGGGACAACCCTGATTCTACCCACTGTGTGTTTAAATGTTCAGTCCTGTGTATATACACGGCAGTACCAGAACTGTTTGTTAATCCACCCTCCACAGAAACAGCTTTTACCCGTGTGCACATGGCTGATTTTGTGTTTGCTCTTTTACACCATTCATTTCTAAAGTTATTTAGGATAGCACCAATCTCTCAGCCCCTTTGGGGAGATTTCCCAATATTTGCAATGTTGTTAATCAGTCACATTCTACATTCCTCTTAAGCAACTCGTGTGTGTGTGTGTGTGTGTGTGTGTGTGTGTGTGTGTGTGTGTGTGTTCATACAGTAAGGCTTATTCTTGCTACTTTAAAGTTCTTTGGATTTTGACAGATGCATAGCCACGGATGCAACCAGTCCATGGATCAAATGGAATCATTTCCTGCACTTCATCCATCCGATCCTCCTCATGTCCTTTTCCTCTGGCAACCACTGACTTGTTTAATGTGATTTGTCACATAATTGAAATGCCCTATAATTCGAGTCATAAACAATAAAACCTTATCAGACCGGCTTCTTTCACTTAGACCTATGCATTTAAGATAGTCACACCTTTTGTGGCATAATGACTCATTTCTTCATATTGCGGAATAATATTCGACTGTTTAGATGGTCCAAAGTTTGTTTATCCATTCACCTGTTGAGGGGCATCATGCTGGCTCCCAATTTTTCTATAAACATATGTAGTTTTATGTGAACACTGGTCTTCAAGTCAGTTAACGGAATGCCTGGAAGCATGATTGCTGGGTCCTATGCAAGCCAGAGTTCAAAAGTAATTGCCAAGCCATAGCATGTGGCACCCTCGGCAAGGCAGGCCAGTTCCTGCTGCTGGGTGTTCTGCATGCTTGGGCCCCAGCTGCTGGCAATTCGGGAGGTGGAGCCTTGATGGAGGAGGTGTCTTGTTGGAGGTGGCTTAGGGGTGTTACAGCCAATTTCTCCTTGCTACAGTTCAGCTCACTCTTCTGCTACTGCTTTACACCTGCTGTGGCAGAGGTGATGTCCAGCCTCTGTTCATGCTATGCTTTCCCCTGCCATCATGGAGCTTCTTCTTGAGGCTGTAAGCCAAGATAAAACTTTCCTCCTATCAGCTGTTTTTGGTTGGGTGTTTTGACCCAGCAATGAAAAAGTAAATGCAACATCCATATTCTTTTTTTTATTTTTATTTTAGGTAGAGTCTCGCTCTAGACCAGGCTAAACTGGAATTCATGATGCATTCTCAGGCTGGCCATGAACTCACAACAATCCTCCTACCTCTACCTCCAGAGTGCTGAGATTAAAAGTGGGGACCACCACACACGGCTCTTCTTTTTTATTTTTAAAAATATTTTTATGTATTTATTTAAGAAGTAGAAAGAGAATGAGAGAGAAAAAGAGGAGAGAATATGGGTGCACCAGGCCCTCTTGCCTCTTCAAATGAACTCCATCTGCATGCACCACTTTGTGCATTTGGCTTTATGTGGGAATCAAACCAGGGTGACAGGCTTTGCAAGTAAGTGCCTTTAATCCCTGAGACATTAAATTTCTTTTACTGGTGTGTTATTTTTCTATGTGCACATGTGTGCCAGGGCACAGAGAAGCTATCTGTTCTGTACTTTCTTTGAGACAGAGTCTCTGGCCTGAGAACCTCAGATTCTCCTGGGTCCAAGATCATAGATGCATGGCCCACATTGGGTTCTGGCTTTCTGTGGCATCCTAAGGAGTTGAACCCAGGCAGGCAGGCTTTGCCAGCAAGCGCCTTTAACCACCAAGCCATCTTCCCAGCTCTGCTTCATTCATGTTCTTGACAGTTATTTGTTTTGTCTGGTTTTGGAATTGTACTCACTCTAATATGTGTGTCTCTTTGCTTGCTTTCTTGCATTTTTAATTTTTTAATATATTTGCAAGCAGAAGGAGAGAGAATGAGAATGGGTGCACCAGGGCCCAGTGCCACTGCCAAGTCCAGACACATGTACTAGCTTCATGGGGGTACTGAGCAATCACACACAGGCCATCAGGCTTTACACCCAAGCACCTTTAACTGTTGAGCTCCATCTCCAGCCCCTTTTCTTGCTTTTTGAGACAGGATCTGGCTGTGTACCTGGCCTGGAACTGTCCAGGCTGGCCTCAAACATGTACCAACACCCCCTGACTCAGCCTTTTAAGTGCTATATTAAAGGCATAACCCACCACCCCTAGCTAAGTACTTTTTAAATTGGAGTAATTTTTTAAATGTGAGAGTCTATGCCAGAGAGAGAGAGAGAGAGAGAATGAAAAAGGGAGGGAGGGAGGGAGGGAGGGAGGGAGGGAAGGAAGGAGGGAGGAAGAAAGAGAGAGAGAGAGAGAAGAGAAGAGAAGACTTACATGAAATCATATGGGAGTAAACGATATAAAAAGAATCAGAAAACAAATTCAGTAAAATGAATAGAAAATGGATATTGCCAGATAGATAGCTGGGTAGTTTATTATTGCACTATGTTACTACAGTATTAAATTTATTCTTATGTTACAGCTAAGCCATTTATCTTCAGAAAAGTAGTATATAGATTTATTTCAGGAGGCAAGCTTTGCTCTAGTTCCAAATTTAAGTAGAACATTACACTGCGTACTCTGAATCGATAGCTATTCAATATTTAAAAATGTCATTTTTAAGCACTTTTACAGAAGTGAAAAAGTAGCAGCATGCTTCAGGCAGAACTGTCTAGCATCTGCCTCCTGGAGAAACTGCTATCTGCATCCTTGAACTACCACCTCTAGCAGCAGTTACAGCTTGTTGAAAGGGTGACAGAGAACACTGTGTCTTTCACTGCATGTGAAACCCCAAGAAATACTTGGGAATGTAATTCATTGAAGATCACGTCAAATTCTTACTTGGTGATGTGGCATTGGCTGGTCTGTGTTCTCCTAGTGGCTCCTAAATCTGTCCTCCTCCTGGACTGAGCGAGAGCGAGGAAATCCTTCCCTACTCCGAACACAACAGCCTTCTGTCCACTCTAGCTCTAACATGGAATGGCTGAATTTTGCTATTCTTTGGAGAAGAACTTTGGTTACATTTTAAAGGGATAGTGGTGGAAGACTGCTGGCTGCAGACTCCTGGATGTGAGAGAATCTCTGATTTTGTAGGCCCTCACTCTGATGTGTACATGGCAATGATTGTTAGACATTGCTGTTCACCTGAGGACTCTGGGAAACTGATGAAGTACCACAGGCTCTCACTCTTTAACCTGATTTCAAAGGAACAAAAAGAGCCTCTCTTCCTTACTCATTCTCACTGCTGGGACAAAATACCTGGCAAAAGGCAGCTACAAGGAGGAAGTGTTTATTTTGGCTCTTGGTCCATCATGGTGGGTCACATGCATCTACAGTAGGAAGAAGAGAGAGATGAATGCTGGTGCTCCTCTTCTTTATCCTGGTTACTCACTCTGGGACCCCAGTTCCCAGAGAGATGTCACTACATTCCTCACTTCAACCTCTCTGGAAACACCTTCATAGACTCCAAATTCAGTCAAGTTGACAAGGAAGATTCACCATTACACATTTGTAATCCCAGCACGAGTTTGAAGCCAGCTTGAGCAATAAGGAGAGATGATGTTTTAAAAAGGGGGAGAGATGGCTGAAGAGAGGGTTCAAGGGTTAAGGTGCTTTCCTGCAAAGCCTAACAACCCAGGTTCAATTCCCGGTACTCACATAAAGCCAGTTGCACAAGGCGGTGCAAGCATCTGGAGTTAGTTTGCAGCGACTGAAGGCCCTGGAGCACCCATACTCTGTCTGCCTTTCCTCTCTCTGCTTGCAAATAAATAAATAAATAAATATTTTAAAGGGGACAAAATGTTGATTGACAATGTAGCAGGGCATGGTGGTGCACACCTGTAATAGCAGCTCTTGGGAGATCGAGGCAGGAGAATGAGTTCAGGGCCAGCTTTGGCTTCAGGGGACCCTGTCTCTTTAAAACATGTGCCTGTGTGTGTGAACAGTTAACTTCCACAATGTGTCAGGTATGCATGCGGTGTCTGGCTGTGTGACGGAGAGAAGCAGGTGAGCTAATGCAGTTAGGGGCCCTTTTTGCACAAAGCCACTCTGCAGAGTGCATTGTCGGGGAAAGGCACAAGCAAAGACTGTGAGGTCTGTTCAGGCAGACAGACAAATCTGCTCTTTCTAGAGTGCCCGTTTACACCAATTGGCTGTGAAACTCTCCAAAGCTAATGAGAGATTAAATGCATTTTGTTCAGGAAAGAAGCTGATTGGGCTTTGGCTTTATTTTTTTAATGTAATTGGCGAGGAAAACACATGGCTGAAGTTTGGGAAGTAATTTCCACATGATAGGACGGTAGTGGGCTTGGAGGCCTGTGCACAGTAGCCAGGAACCTCTCAGCAGACAGAAAGGAGCATTCTCCTCTGGATGGGGTTTATCAAATGACCTTCCCTAGTGTTTATGGGGAGCCCGTGACTCCATTTAGATCTCAGTTTCCACAGATGCTGCCATGGCTTTCAAAGGCCATTGCCATTCTGGTAAGCTTCTGGAGCCTGGACTTTTCAGTAGTTCCTCTCTATGAAAATCATCCTCCTACGTTCTCACTCACAACCCTCGGAGCTTCCACCCGACACTGTTTTCAGGGAAGGGAAAGGCTCAGGGCACAGCACTGGCCCTCCTTTAGATGCCAACTGCAAGGTGATGTCACCATCTGGCTTTGAACTAGAGATTCCCGCGACCCTTCCTCGTGTGCATCATGTGCTGAGAAGAACGGATGGTAGAGCTTCAGGAAACAGTTACTGGATTTGCTGGTTTATTAGAAAAAGGATCACAAAGGAGACAGGTGATGGGCCAGATGGAAGGGAGATAGGATGAGGCCAGGAAGTTCCAAGTTCAGAGCCTCTGTCCCCGTGGTACTATGGTATGCCAGCCACACTGCCAGCATCTCACCAGCCCAGAGCTCTGGACTGAATCTGATTATGGAGATGTGAATGTCTTGGAGAATGGGGCATAGCTGACAACTCCCAGCTTCTAATCATAGCCTAGTCTTTCTGGTGAGCAGTTCCCACCTAAAAGTCACCAAGAGTGGTGGCCTCTTAAAAGTTTCCTTGACCTTCCAGGAAGTTTCAAGGGATAAGGAGCTCTGTGCCAGGAATCAGAGACAGAAACCAAATACAAGGTTTACTTTTTAAAATTGTTTTTCTAACGTCACATCTTTTACACATGGTTTATTCTAATGATAAAAACTTATATCAAACTCACATATATAGCTGTGTGGAACTGCATGTGATAGAATGTAGACCACCTGGCACAGCTTTGAGAACTGTCTGGGCCTTGAGGGAATGTTTAAGATCACATTGAGTTCTCTTTTTGCAGTTCACCCAGGTAGAGTCTTGATCTACCCCAGGCTGACCTGGAATTCACTACGTAGTCTCAGGATGGCCTTGATCTCAAGGTGATCCTCCCACCTCTGCCTCCCAGGTGCTGGGATTAAAGGTATTCACAACCACACCTGATTTACACTGAGTTTTGTATAAGCAACACCAAAGCAAGCCCTGTTGCTCCCTATTAGCATATGTGTGGGGACAATGAAGAATCCAGACTTGGTCTTTTCACACTTGAAAAGACAAGTGTGAGCCAGATGTGGTAGTATAGACCTGTAATCCCTGCACCTGGGAAGCTGAAGCAGGAAGATCAAGAGTTACAGATCATCCTGGGCTACAGAGTGGTTTCCAGGGTGAAACAGTGTCTCAAAAAATAAAACAATAAAATATCCATCTGGAGTGCTATAATAGCTTCCCAGTGCAAACAAGTTCCTGTCATGTCACAAATACAGCTAGACTTTCTGACTGCCTTATGACAGATAAGCAGATCAAAGTAAAAGTAGATGATATATCTGAGAAAGTGGAAATGCCTTCTGTGGTGGTTTAGTGCAATGGAGCCATTCCCCCAGCAGCTCATGTGTTTTGAATACTTGCAATGTGGGAAAGTTGTTGAGTCTTTGGAAAGTGGAGCCTTGCTAGAGGAGGTGTGTCACTGGGGGGGGGCAGCATAGCCCAGCTTCAAGCCAATACTTAGACTAGTTTCCTGCTGATAAGAAAGATGTGACCCAGGCTTTCTGCTCAGGCCTGCTGTGCTTTCTCTGTCATGACGAAACTTCCTCTTGAAATGGTAAGCTGAACTAGGCCCTGCATTCGTCAGGTGTTTTGTCCCAGCAAGGAGAAGGGAACTACACCTTCTAATCACTGAGCATTTCTGCACAAGTAGGACGAACTACAACTGTAGTGCGGTGGGGTTCAGGGCTCCCACCCATCAGTCTTGAAGGGATTCAACAAGAGAACTAACTTGTATTCGCCTGTAGGAATCAGAGGCAAAAGTCAAACCCATTTCTTGACCAACCACAAACATCTGAAATTACACAGAGCAGGAAAATAAGAATCAGAATAAATGGGAAGTTAAAGCTTGCCTAAAGGTTTAAGATTATAAAGCAACCCACACCCTGATACTTCCCTGGGGGGGGGGGGGTTGGCTATGCACCACCAGCTGAGACACTGGGAAGAGAGGAAAAGGCAGTGAAGTGGATGGTGAGGTCACTGCACTGGCTGAGTGATCTGCACAGTCTCTGTTTCCTCCCTATGCATTGGAGCTTCACTTGGCTCCTGCAGACTCTGTAGCCAGAAGCTCCTCCAGCCTCTCCTTCAGCAGGCTCGGCAATCAGCATTCTCCATTTATACCCAAAGCAGGGCTGATGTAAGGATGGAGACCATATGATTTAGTTTAATAAATGTCAACTTGATGTGGAAAAGAAACACTTCTCTGGAAAATTCTTCAGGGGAACTGAAGATGAGTTGTTGAAAATTAAATGGAAGCCAGGCATGGTAGCATATGCCTTTAATCCCAGCACTCAGGAGGCCGAGGCAGGAGGACCCTACTTCAGAGGGAAAACAAGCAAACAAACAAACAAACAAAAAGTTAAAAAACTCCTGTTCAGAGTAGTAGGAAAGAAGCAGAAAACAAAAGAGAAAAGACTGGGCTCAGCAGGATTGGGAAGGGAAGGCTTGCTGGTGAAGGGGACACTTACGGGCGGTGGGGTCATTGGAATCCTTTGATTGCAGGGTGGTTGCCTTACCAGGGCCTTGGGCCACTTCAGAGAAATGATAATTAGACAGGTAATTTGGGCCATTTCAGAGAACTAACAGTTAAGCTAGGAGGCCTGGCTCACTTCTGGAAGCAGAATTGTCAAATGCCCATCCAAGTTCACAAGTGGAGACATTCTGCTTCTAACAAGAGGACTGGCTGTCCCACAAGGGACCGTCTATTAGCTGGAGTTGACGGGTCAAATGCCCCTTCCTTGCTCTCAGAGGGAGTTAGCTTGGAGATATCTCTGCACTGTGGACTTTCAAACCAAGGCCAGGTTTCACGGAAAGCAATTCTCTGGGCCGGTAAGCCACAGGCACCCCTGGCTGGCAGGGGTGTGTCAAGTTCTGATCTGATGACCAGAAGTGAGGACTGACTGTGTGTCCAGTGACAGGCTGGACTTGTGAAGGCTTTTGTGTCCACTGAAGCTCCAGCAGAGAAGTGAGGTGGTAAAAAACACGAGTTCTCTGGCATGAAGGCCCTAAAACCTAACACAGACTGTGTTGTACAGTTTAATAACTTGTTAAAAGCTCTGATTAGAAGTGTCCTGGCTCTCTTGCTATCCCAGCACTCCTCACCTGCGTTGTCTAGGACAAAGCTCTGCCATCTCGCAGAGCCCTTGATGACCATGAGGGTAGCTTGTCTAGTGATAGGTAGGTGTCAAGAAACGTATGCTGGGCTGAAGAGATGGCTTAGCCGTTAAGTCGTTTGCTTGCAATGCAGAAGGACCCGAGTTTGATTCCCCAGTAAAATTTGCCCATGTAAAGCCAGATGCACAAGAGGGTGCATGTGTCTGGAGTTCATTTGCAGTGGCTGGAGGCCCTGTCGTGCCCATTCTCTCTGCCTCTCTCTGTCTGCCTCTCTTTCTCTCTCTCTCTCTCTCAAATAAATAAATAAAATATTTAAAAAGAAAAAAGAAATGTATGCTGCCTGAACCCTAACCTTGACTGAGGTTCAAGTTAACCATAACCTTGGTCAATCCTCAGGAAAACCAGGTCCAAGAACTTACTGGACACATCAGACTGAGGAAAAAGTGTGACTCCCTCACATGGGCCTCCATGAAGAAGTGGACACCTCACACTGCGATGGTGACAGCCCCACTGGCCTGTCCCTGACCCAGTGTGTACATCAATGGACTCTGACTATTCCGAGACTTCGGTGTAGCTCTGTCGCCACAGTTGACGTTGTCTACTTAATCACCATCTCCCTGTCCACCTGTTTGCCCATCCATCCATTCGTTTGCCTGGACCCGGTCCTGCCCTTCACTTGGCTCCTGCAGACTCTGTAGCCAGAAGCTCCTCCAGCCTCTCCTTCAGCAGGCAATCAACATTCTCCATTTCTAGCCACTTCCCCACTCGGACCTCTCAGGCCTCTGTGACATTCTTTGCCTTTCATAGAGAGAGAAATGAACTGTGTGATGTCTAAGGCATGAAAGTTAACACTAGCAATTAAAGCTGGACCAGAGGAGCCTGTGTTTGCCTCAGACGAGGCCATCAAGGAATGTCGGAGTCTGGCAAATTGCTGGCATTAAAACTTCCTTGTCAACTTGTCAATTCAATGATTCTGACATTGTGGAAAGACATATGTGTGTGTCTATGTTTACATACTTAAGACATCACCAAAGACTAAGTAGTCACAGATTTGAAGGCTGGGAGTCTGAGAGCAGGGTGCCCGTGGGCCTGTGAGCTCTGTTGAGGGTTCTCTCCCAGCCTCCTAGCGTGGAAAGTGGGTGAGCAGGCTCTCTGCATCTTAGTATAATGGCATTAGTGGTACTCATGAAGGTTCCAGGACCCAGCCCCACCTCCTGACACCATCACATTGGGGAGACCCTTCTAACATGGGAGTTGGGGGTTCCTTTTGTAGCAGGTAGGTTAAAGGGAAAGTGATACCAAGGAGTCCACCAGGGCGTTGGGTGAGCCTTCTGAGGGTATGCCTCTGCTTACAGAGAGTAAGTGACCTGTTCATTTTCCCCAACACTATATCTGAGTTGAGGAAAAGACTGACTTCCTCCTAACAAATGAGGCCTGCTGGAACCACGGACCCAGACCAGGCCTGATTTGGCAGTGGTGGGGTCTCTAGAGTCTCACTGAGTGGGAAGTGAAGAGAGATGCCAACAAGTCTGTCCTTGAGAACCAAAATTAGAAACCCCAGGCAGGGACACCAAGATGGCCCCCTTTTGCAGGTCTCTTTCAATGGACTCAGAGACTGAGCTCCTTAGTGGTCTGGTTCCAGAATCTCCTCGGTTTTCTCTTGCTCTTTGAACCATTCTCTGTCTTCTCTTCATCTTCTACCTGGTTTTACCTGCTGTAAGAAATGAGAGGGAGAAACAGAAAGAGAGAGAGAGAGAGAGAGGAAGGAGGAAGGAGGAAGGGGGAAAGGAAGAAATGCAGAAGGAAGAAGGAAGAGAAGAGAGGGAAGGAAGAAGAGGGGTAAGGAGGAGGAAAAGAGGAAAGGCAGGAGAAGAGGAAGGAAGGAAGAGAGAGAGAGATGCTGTCTTTCCTGTCAACAGGTTAAACACTCAGTTCTGGAAGGACAATTCTGTGAAAAACCCCCTTCCTGAGTCCGCCATCTTTGAGACCAAGAGAGTGGACGATCCTTGAAAGCAAAGCTACCGTTTCTACATTTGGAAAAAGATCCCTAAATCTTCCATTTCTTTAGGTTTCCCCTGGAAACTGTCATTTTTATGTTTTAGCCAGTCACATGAGATGGTGAGACTGACCACTGACTAGGCAGGGCCCTGAGACTGACCTCTGACTAAGAAGAATGAGCCGATGAGGAGATAAAACCCCAGCAGACTTCCCGTTGGTGGCTAAAAGCTCTGACCTTCTTCAGAAGGAAGCATTGCCTTGAGGTTCTGCTTTGGACCGTGTGATCGTTGTTGGACCACGGCTGTTGCACTGCACCTATTGCCAAAGCTTGAAACTTACGTCACATTGTACTTCACGGCGTTGGCAGGTAGCTTTTGTGACAATAACGATGCATAACACAAAGTCACAGACCTCAAAGGCTTATCATGATAAAGTCTTCTTTCCCTCCTCACATGGCTGAGGTGGTCGATGGGCATTTTGTTTTGCTTCATCTTGTTTTTACCAGAGGTGAGCTTGTCCATACACCTAGGGTCTGGTTACTGGCTGACCTGGGCTGGCCTCGGCTTGGTGACAAAGTCAAGATGCTGCTCCTTGCTCCTTCTCTCTCCTCCAACGAGCCTGTGTGCACATATCTGCCATGGGAGGGACACACATGGAAACATGCAAGGCCCACCAAGGTCTAGGCTTAGGATGGGAACCCCGACACATTTCTGCTACTTCTCCCAGCTAAAGGAAGTAAAGCCAGCCCTGATTGAGGACCAGGGCCAGGGGGAAACTCCCTTAGCCAGAAAAAGAGGAATGAGGTCATCAATGCTGTCAGTCTGCGCCAGACATCTTGTGAGTACCCTCACGTATACTGACGGTACTGACCTCATGATCTCCCCCAACCACTATGTTCTGAATGCTGGGTCCCTAGCTGGTGGAAATTTGTGAATTGTAGCCTCTTGGAGGAAGAGTGTTGTTGTGGGTGGGTTCATGAGTGTTATAGCTAGTTGTCCCTTGCCAGTGTTTGGCACATTCTCCAGTTGATGATGTTGACAGGGAAGTGATGTCCTTCCTCTGCTCATGTCATCGTTTTCCCTGTCATTTTGGAGCTTCCCCTCAAGTCTGTAAGCCAAAGTAAACCCTTTCCTCCACAAGATGCTTTTGGTTGGGTTTGTGCCAGCAACAAGAAAGCTGACTGCAACACAGTGTGTGTGTGTGTGTGTGTGTGTGTGTGTGTGTGTGTGTGTGAGCGCGCACGCGTGCGTGCGTGCGCGTGTGCTTACGCATGTCCATATGTGTAAGGACACATATGTGTAAGGGTGTGCATATGCACACATGTGAGGCGGCCACCAGAAGTTGATATCCAGAGCCTTTCGTAACCACTCTCCACTGTATCTACCAAGGCTGGCCGAGTCTCTCAATTGAACACAGAGCTCAGTGACACGGCTAGGGCACTTGGAGATCCTGTCTCTTCCTCCCTAACACTACAATTAAAGCAGGTACTGGGGATCCAAACTCCAGCCCCCATGCTTACATGGCAAATGCTTCACTCACGGGGCCACTGCCCCAGCCCTGACCAGGCCTCTCTGTCTTGATTGGACAGGCCAGGCAGAGGCACCTTGCACTCATGCCCAGCCTCATGTCCTCTTCGCCTGGCATAATGCCAGACTGGTGAGTCAGAGCCTGTATTGTAATTCAGAAGGCTCTGGAACAGTCCTTCTGACTTGTTTCTGAGTCACCCCATGCTCTCTGGGATCAGATCATGTGGTGGGGATGGCTCTGACAGTTGGCAAGGGAAGGCTCCCTGCCCAGACTCCTGTGGCCTCACTTTCCTCCTTGGTTCCAAGGCGGTCCAGGCATTGGAGAGCAGGAACATGGGTTTTTTCTGGAGTTGCTTTTGCACAGGGAATTTGGAATAAACTGATCAACCACTTTCCATGGCTTCATTCTCTCAAGGTTTAGCTCATTGCTTTTCAGTTTTTCCTTCCCTCTCTACTTTCAAAAAAGTGAAAGGCTCTAACCACTGGAACAACTTAAGACCCATTTAAAGAAAAATGAAAAATAAAAATTCTGGTTATAGTCTGTGTCAATCTCACCCTTGATGAGATGTGCAGGCCCCTCTCTCTGCCCACAGTAGGGGCACTAACACAAATGCAAGAGAAAGTACTCCAGCCCTACAGGGACTCAAGTGTTGAGCTGAAATATAACAATGAAGTTAATTAGCATTGCTCAGCAAACAAAACCCCTCCCAAGGCTCTTCCTCAGATTAGAATCAGGGCTGTGTGCAGAGTGGGACAGCCCCCTGGGGAGACCCTTTCCACCAACAGCTCAGACAGGCCTCTTTACCTGTCCAAAGCTGTGCCAAGGGCGCCCTGCTTCACAGACCTCCTGCTTCCACACAGAACAACCCTTTGCTCCTTAACCCTTTAGACTGGTCTTAGCCCTGGCCACAGTGGCTTTCGGCACCATCGCCACCACTACCCAGAAGGCTTTAGGTGAGCCTGGACTTCTCCAGGTAGGAGAGGAGATGCCCTGCTTCCTATCTGCTCACCACAGCTCTGCCTGGTAGGTACTATCCTCCCTACTTTACAAGTGAGGAAATTGACACTGGGTATAGTGGCACACACCTGTGATCCCAGCCCTTGGGAGGTTAAGGCAGGAATTGAAATTTTGAGACCAGCCTGGGCTTAAAGAAAAAATGCCATGCCAGGTATGGTGGCACCTACCGTTAATCTCAGCCCTTGGGAGGCTGAAGTAGGAGCATCACTGTGAGTTCAAGGCCAGTCTACACTACAGAGTGATTCCCAGGTCAGCCTGGGCAAGAGTGGCACCCTGAATGCTTCAAAAGATTAAATAAATGAACCAAATCAAGCCTTTTTTTTTTAAACTTCAAAAAAGGAACCTGAGACTGAAAATGATGCAGGAGACAGCTCTGAAAGGGGTTAGAACTCTAAAACTCTCAAATCTCAAATTCCTTCCACATTAACAAAGAATTAAAATGCAGACTCCAAGCGGCTGGAGAGAGGTCTCAGCGGTTAAGGTGCTTGCCTGCAAAGCCTAGGAAGCCAGATTCAATTCTCCAGTACCCACATAAAGGCACCAGAAGGATACATTGTGGAACTTCTCTTAAGGAGTACTCAGAGAAGAGAGAAAGCAAAGTAGAGAGGCTCCCAAGCCAAAAGCTCTTCCTTTCGCTGCCAGGTTGGGATGGGAGAGAAGACCTGAGAAAGCCTCCCTCCTAGGGAAAAGTTTCTCTCCAGGGAGGAAGGAGAGACTTAGGAGGTGTGTTTCAGGCCCATTTACAGGAAGCAGACATCCAATTAGAATGGGTCTCATCACCAAGCCAGGTGTGTAGGGGGGAATCTGATTGGCTGGTGGGCCCCAGGGAAGCAATAACTCAGGAAGGCCCACCAATGGAGGCTAATCCTGAAGGAACAGGAAGCTGCAGCTGTAGCTGGGGAGGGACTAGGAGGTTGTTGCTTGCAGCCATCTTGGATGAGAAGCCAAGAGTTACGGGCTCTAGTCCTACCTGGCCAGGCAAGGTGGCCTCCACATTTCTGTGGGCCAGACCCTTACTACCTATCAGGAAAAAGCTATCTTGATCCTATGTCAAAGGAAGTGGTGTTTTCAGGTTAAGCATGCATAAGGCACATTTTAAGATGCTCTCCCAGGCCCTCCTTCCCCTCCCAGCCCTACTACTATAACAGGGTGAGCTAGGGGTTAGAATTTAGATAACACCCAGCAAAAATTCCAATGTGCCCCCAAATTAAAGGTGTACCCAAGTTCTAGTCTATAAAGTTAAGAAATAAAATCATAGACAACCAGATAGTAAGGTATAGTGGGAGACTTTATTATTTAAGAGAACATGGGGAGTTACAGAGTTCTCCAGCCACCAGTGTGGGGAGAAAACCTGGAGAGTTTAACAGAATTTATGTTGTTGAGCTAAAGAAGCAGAAAGTGGAAAGATCATGAGAAGAAAAGATTCAGGTGGAAGAGAAATCCAGCCCCTCACCACAAGCTGTGTGTGGGTGGGGGGACTGAGGAGACCTTACTGGTCCCTAGCGAGTCAGAGGTCCTTCTTCTAGGCCACATGGGTGAGGAAGAAGGCCGGGTTAATTGTTCTGTCAGTATTTCCTGCTCTAGGTGGGCAGGGAGACCATTGATTGGTTCATACTTGACCAATAAGTTTTAGAGCCTAGGTTTGGGCTCAGGCTAGAGACACCTCCCACTCAAGGGGCAGGTGTCTATGGAGCTGCCTGACGGGTCACACTACTACTAACAGTGATGCTGGAGGCAGGTTGAATTTTGTGCAGATGAATAAAAATAGACAAAAGTAAATAAATATGCCATGTGAGGTCAGGGCCGCTGGGTGTGCAGCTCTGGCTCCCATGCACACGCTGGTTTCAATCCAAGGACTTACTGGTGGAAGGCCCATGGTTTCAATCCGACCTGTCGCCTGAGAGCTTGGGGCTTAGATGCTTCACCCCAGCAGGTGCTATTGTGGGAGGCTGTGGGAACTTCAGGAGGAGGTTCCAGCTAAGAGGGAGGTCAGTAGGTGCGTATCATCCCTGGCTCCTTCCTGGGGTGCTTCCTGTGCCCAAGCAGCTCCTCCACCACAGACTCCCACTGCACGACCACCTGCCCAAACTTGTGAGATGCGGCCAGGCAGCCACGGCCTCTGAAACCGTGAGGCAAACTCAAAACTCCCTCGTTTGTTTCCCTCAAAAGTTCTTTTTGTCTGTGGCCTGAAGAGATTGCTCAGTGGTTAAGGTGCTTGCCTGCAAAGCTTAACGACCCAGGTTCGATTCCCCAGTACTCATGTAAAACCAGATGCACGAAGTGGTGTATGCATCTGGGGTTCATCTGCTGTGGCTGGAGGCCCTGGATCACCCATTCTCTGTCTGTCTTGTCTCTCTTTTATCTCTCTCTCTGCTTGCAAATAAATAAAATATTTCTTTAATAAAAGTTCTTTCTATCAAAGCAATGAGAAGATGTACTTGTACTTTATATAAAATCTTCAGGATCTGTGGAGGTGGCTTAGTGGTGAAAGGCATTTGACTGCAAAGCCTGATGGGAATTGAACCCCAGCCACCCACAAAAAGCTGGACAGGCTTTTGATTGCAGCAACAAGAGACTCTCTCTCTCCCTCTCTCTCTCTCTCTCTTTCTCTCTCTCTCTCTCTCTCTCTCTCTCAAAAAAAAAATAAGTAATTTATGTTAAACTTCAATTGCTTCTATGATGCAACTAGCACGTGTCCCACTGAAAGGCAGTCATAACTAGGCATCTTACAACTGCTCCAAACAACAGAAGGGCCAGTAGTGATGCTGTGTGGCTTTGGAGCTGAGATTACAAAGGACACAGGGACTCTCACAAACCAGCCCTCATCTGAGTGCTCAGGCCTCAGGCTGTGCTGTTGGCTGGAGGTCAGCTCCATGCCTTGTGTGCTGTCCTTAGGACCACTCACAATGTGGAAGTCAGTACCAGAACATGGGGGGTGATATTATAACCTAATATCAACAGTGACATCCATTGCTTATGGCATGAAACCTATTAGAAGCCACCTGCCAAGTCACTTGCACACAAGAAATTTCACAAGGGTATAAACAAGATCTCTGGGGCCACTTGGAGGCTACCCACACCCTCACTCCTTGGGACCATGGCCAGGCATTGCTGGGCCCATGGCACAGGTGCACACACTGACTTACATGAAGCTGCATGCTTGAGATAAGGCAAAGCACATTTCTAAATAAACATTCTGACTGCTTCAATCACTAAGGAATTCCAAATCCAGGAAGGCTTTGTCGTGGAGGACAGAGCCCACTCAAGGACTGCGGACACTCTCCACCTCTTCTGAACCTACTCTTCATTCAATCATCTCAGTCTGGACTTGTGCAGATTAGGTTACATCCGGGTAAACCCACCCTAGACTGAATAGACCCCCTTGCACAGAATACTCTAGGCTATTAGGCACGCCAGTGTAGCTCACCCACACAGTGCACTGCAGCCTATGGGTCCTTTGTCCTCAAGATCTTGTGCCTGGCTGGAGCCGCCCATCACCACAAGAGTAATGTGTGGCATATCTGGCATCCAGGAAAAGAGCAAAATTCTACTAGATGTATACAATGTCTCAAAAAGTAAAAAAAAAAAAAAAATCAACAACGTTTCAGGACACACAAAAATCAGTAGCTTTTGTCCTAGGAAGATAGTTCAGCAATTAAAGGCACTTGCTTGAAAAGCCTGCTGGCTGGATTCAATTTCCCTGGCCACCCATGTAAGCCAAACACAAAAAAAGTGGCCAAGTATCTGGCATTTGATTGAAATGGCAAGAGGCTCTGGTTGCCCTATTTTGGTTTCATTAAGACCCTGAAAAAAGATGTGGGCTGGCATAATAACATTGTGAAATGGCTGTATCGCCAAAAGTAATCTACAGATTCAATGCTATTTCCATCAAACTTCCAATGACTTTCTTCTCAGATCTAGAAAAGAAATTCATCAATTCCTAAGGAAACACAAATGACTTTGTGTAACTAAGTAAACCTAAGCAGAAAGAACACTGCCGGAAGTATCACGATTCCTGACCTAATATGCTACAAAGACATGTTGGACCCAGCCTGGCTGTATATCTGAGAGCTAAGTTTTAATATGCATCCGGATGAGAGCCCCGAGCATGGTAGCTCATGCCTTTGTTCCTAGCACACCTGTGCCCCCCAGGAGACAGGGGGGATGGCTGACAGCCCTAAATCCTGTTTATAAGTGCTAATATTCCTGCTGGCTGAGTTTCCGTAGCTGTGTTCCTGTTTACTGAGCCCCCTTTGTGTAAGAGATAAGGCAATGCAACACATCCCTAGATTGTATATAAGGTTGGATGCTAAAATAAAGTTTTGAGATCTGCTTGGACACTTCTCCCGGCTGCGTGTTATTGTCCAGCCGTCGCACTCACCTTTCCTCGATGGAGCCAGGTCTCCTGCTGGCCAGAGAGACAGGCTCATTTAGCAGGGGGCTAGGGACCCGTGCAGTAACTGACATCTGGAGAAGTAACCGACAAAGACATAGTGACAAAGACAGCATGGTACCTGCACAAAACAGGCACACAGACTAATGGAATCAAATGTAGGAACCAGAAATAACCCCACACAGCTGTGGTCACCTGATCTCCAACAAAGGCATCAAAAACTCAACAGATGGTGCTGGTAGAACTGGAGGTCTACCTAGAGAAGAATGAAGTTAGATCTACATCTCTCACCCTGCACCAAAATCAACTCAAAAGGTATCAAAAATACCTCGATGTAAAAGCAGAAATGCTGTAAATACTAGAGGCAATGCAAAGGCAATAAATACTCTGGGAGTTACAGGTAAGAACTTTCTACACAGGACTCTACAGCACCAGAAATGGTCTCTAGAATCAACAAACAGGACTGTTAAATTAAATTTTTTTATCCCAGCAAAGGAAACTACCAGCAGAGCAAACAGAAAGCCTAAGAATTGGAGACAATCTTTGTCAACTATTTCTCAGAGAGTAGGTCGATATCTAGAATATGTGAAGATCTGCAAAATAAACACCAGAAAATTGTGAAAAAGTAAAATGGGGGCTGGAGAGATGGCTCAGCAGTTAAGGCACTTGTCTCCAGTGCCTAAGGCCCCCGGTTCAATTCCCCAGTACCCACATAAGCCAGAGCCACAAGGTGGTGACCCTGGCTCGTTCTCTCTCTCTCTCTCTCTCTCTCTCTCTCTCTCTCTCTCTGCTTGAAAATGAATAAATAAATTTTTTTTAAAAGTAAAATGGGCTAATGAAATAGACAGACCATTTTCAAAAGAAGCACAAATGGCCAAATGGCCAACAGATATTTTTTTTAACTGTCAAACTCCTTAGCCCTCAGGGAAATGCAAATTAAAACTTTTTTTTTTAACTGTCAACATCCTTAGCCCTCAGAGAAATACAAATTAAACCACTTTGAGATTTCCTCTCACTGCAGCAGTCAGAATGGTCACAAGAAAACTAGGGCTGGAGAGATGGCTCAGCGTTAAGGCACTTGCCTCCAGTGTCTAAGGCCATGGGTTCAATTCCCCAGTACCCACATATGCCAGACCCACAAGGTGGTGGTCCTGGTGTTCTCTCCGTCTCTCTCTCTCTTTCTCTCTCTCTCTCTCTGTATTTCTCTGCTTGAAAAATAAATAAATAAAATAAAATAATTTTTAAAAAAGAAAACTATTGATAAAAAACTAATAAAAATAAAAAAATTAGAAAAGAAAACTAATAACAATGGCTGTCGAGGTTGTGAGGAGAGGGGGCTCTTATACACTGCTGGTAGGAGTGCAAACTGGTGCACCAATCTGAAATTGGTGTGGAGATTCCTCACAAAGTTAAAAGTACACCTACCATTATGGCCCAGCCATACCTCTTCTGGGCATATACCCAAAGGACTGGATATCCTCACAGAAGCGCCTGCACATCCATGTTCATGGCTAGAAAATAGTATCCACTTCCATGTCCATCAACTGAGGAGCAGATAATGAAACTGTGGCCCATATACACAATGGACTTTTACTCAGCTATAAGGAAAAAAGAAATTATGAAATTTGCAGGAAAATGGATGGAATTGAAAAGAATACTATGTGAGGTAACCCAGGCCCAGAAAGACAACCATTATAGGTGTTGTCTCCCATATGGGGATCCTAACTTTTAGTATTTGTATATGTAAATGAGGGGTCTGAGGGTGGATATAGGATAGCAGTGAGGTAGGAGACCATGAGAGGGGAGGAAGAGGTGAAGAGAACCAAGTGTGAAAGCAGAAAGAGGCTTCAGTGGGGGCAGGGCACCAAGGGGAAGAGAAAAGGGAAGCTGGGAAGGGCAGGGCAGGGCAGGGCAAATGCGTTTGAGAAACAACACAGTGTAACCTAATTCTTTGTATGTTCATTAAATTAACAAAAATTTTAAAGCAAGCATTTGACAAGGACATTTCAACTGTTCTTAGTGATAAATTGCTAGTTTCTCACAGTGAATCCACATATTCTAAACCAGAGACCTCTTGAACTTTAACATGCAAACACCTGGAGAAATAGCATTACAGCTGTATTTCCTTTCCTCCTAAAGACATTTGGTGGCCTCCTTGGACTGGTTAAGGCTTTAGAAATATGAACTGGGAGATGGTAGTCCAACGGACAGGAGGCGTGCAAGCACACAGAGGGTGCTCAGTAATGACATAGTGAGGTTGTTACTAATCCATGACCAAACACTGCTGGACGTCACACATCACTGTCAGGGTTGGGCCTTGACTTGCCTCTGAGCTCCTCAGAGGTTTATTGGTTGGGGCTGCTTATCTGATGGCTGAAGCAGACGTGAAAAGCAATTGCCTGCTCTGAAAACTCCCCCGGGGTGTGAGCCAAAACATTTCAGCAAATACTGTTGGGATTAAAGACTGCACTTCTTGTGGGGAAAAAAATAATGGAAAGCCCTCTCTGTCTTTTTGTTTTTGTTTTTGTTCCTCACTTTTTAATCTTTTGAAATCATCTCTGCCATTTCTTATCCATCAGCACCACGTGGCTGTGGTGAGCTGCTGTGAAAATACCTCCCTTGAACACATCAAGTGAATTAATGCTGGCACTTTATCAGGTACGATTTCTGTTTCCATAAAGCATTTTCAGACACATTAAAAAAAAAACTACTTAGATGAGGAGAAAAATTCTCCCGTCAACCAGTCTGGGAAAAGCAGTGTGTCTATGGGCCCTCCCTCCGCAGGAGCTGAGGCTCCAGCCAGGTTGAATCAAGGTGTGGGGGTGGGGTGGGAACTCCCCACACATTCAGCACTTGCTGGGGGGGGGGGCAGATGGCTGGACAGTGGGTTCTGTCTGCATGCACCAGGTGGAAGGAGGAAGGAGGGGAGCTGGGGATGGTTGGCACAGGAGTCCAGCAGGATGGGTCCCTAGTAGATGGAGTGAAAATTTTCCTAGTTCCTCTCTTCAGAGGAGAAATAGGGCAGAAGCTAACTTGAGGGACACCCCACATGTAAGCTACTATTTCCTAGAACACTCCTAGTGCCCCCCTTAAGGAAGACAGTAGGCTGGTGGTCTCACCTGTGGACCCTGGACCAGCATCTCTTGGCAGCTTCTATCAGATGTCAAGTCTCCAGTCACCCCAGCTGCCCCAAGTCTGGGTGTTGCCAGGCTCTCTGGCTGAGGGATTGGTATTTAGGCTCAAGTTTGAGAACCACTGTGCTCAGCGAGTCCTGGGAAGAATAATTCCCCTTCTCTGACACTGCTGAGAATTCCCATCAATTCTCCAAATTCCCTTGTGGGCCTCACAGTCTGAGGGCTAAACTCCTTTGCTATCATGGAAAGGTGTTCCCCAGAAACTCTGCAACCTTATATTAGAAATGGTCTTTAAAGAGATGACTAAGAGCTGGAGATGGCTCAGCAGTTAAAGTGCTGGCCTGCAAAGCCTAAGGACCTGGTTTGATTCGCCAGCACCCTCATAAAGCCAGATGCACAAAGTGGAGCATGCATCTGGAGTTCAAAGTGGCTGGAGGCCCCGTTGTGCTCATTGACTCTCCCCCCCACTCTCTCTTTTTCTTCTTTCTCTCTTTGTATCTCTCTGCTTGAAAATAAATAAATAAAATATTTTAAACAGATGATTAATCTAAAACAGGGCTATAGGGTAAGCCCTGAACCAGTCTGACCAGTGTCCTGGAGGAGGAAATGTGAACAAAGAGAGGAGGAGCCATCAGTGGGTCAAGGAGAAACCAACCTACAGTCTTGACCTGGACTTCCAGATTCTACTTAGGAGGAATTAGTGTCCACTATTCAAGCCCCTCATCAGGTGGGAGTTTGCTGCAGTGGCCCTAGAAAGCAAAAATAGTGGGCAGTAAAGAGCTTCCCTGGAGACCCTGACTTACAGAACTATTTAAAGAAATCAGACAAAACGATGGACACACCTGACCCCTCACTGTCCACTGCAACAGAGATGGACAAAAGTGACACCTAAACAGGGTCCACTGCAACAAACATGGACATGCCTGACCCCTCAACCGTGTCCACTACAATAAAGGTGGAAACACCTTACCCTTCACCAGTGTCCATGGCAAAAAAGATAGACACACTTGACCCTTCACCAGTGACCACTGTAAGAAAGATAGACACACCTGACCCTTCACCAGGGTCCACTTCACAAAGATAGACACATCTGACCACTCTCTAGTGTCCACAGAAACAAAGATTACCACACCTAATACTTCACCAGTGTCCACTGCACAAAGATGAACACACCAGAGCCCTCACCAGTGTCCAATGCAACAAAGATGGACACACTTTGCCCTTCTACAGTGTCCAATACAACAAACATGGACACCCCTAACCCCTCACCAGTGTCCACTGCAATAAATATGGATACACATGTCCCTTTACCCATGTCCACTGCCAAAAGATGGACACATCGGACCCTTCACCAGTGTCCATTTCAACAAGGATGGACATACCTGATGCTAATCCAGTGTCCACTGCAAAAATGATGGACACACATAACCCCTCACCAGTGTCTACTGCAACAAAAATGGACACACTTGACCCTTCACCAGTGTCATGGTTTGATCCAGGTGTCCCCCACAAACAAATGAATGTGTTCTCAATGATCGATCCTCAGCTGATGGCAGTTAGGGAATTACAACCTCGCTAGAGTTGTGTTGTTGGGGGGGCAGGCTTATGGGGTTATAAGCCAGCTTCCCCTTGCCAGTGTTTGGCACACCTTCCTGCCGCTGTTTGCAGTGCTGTGGCAGAGGTGATGTCCACCCTCTGCTCATGCCATCGTTTTCCCTGCCAGGATGGAGTCTCCCCTTGAGTCCGTAAGCCAAATAAACCCATTCCTCCACAAGCCGCTTTTGTTTGGGTTCTTTCTGTGCAGCAACCAGTGTCCACTGCAACAAAGATGGACACACCTGACAACTCTCTATTTTCCACAGAAACAAAGATGGCCAAACCTGAACATTCAACAGTGACCACTGCACAAAGATAGACAAAACTGACCCCTCACCAGTGTCCACTGCAACAAAGATGGACACGCCTTACCCCTCACTGGTGTCCCCTGCAACAAAAATGGCCACAGCTGACCCCTCACCAGTGTCCACTGCAGCAAAGATGTACACACCTGACCCCTCACCCAGTGTGATGGTTAAGTTTATTGTCAACTTGCTTGTTTAATAATCTACAGTTATCTTGGGCAGGTCTCTGAGCTCACCTGCAGAAAGGATTGACAAAAGGAGGAGGTTCCTCCTTTTTGAGTTGCCCTTCCCCAAGTGGGTGGGCCCTCCTGGAGGAGGATTGAATATAAGCAAGCTTGGGGGAAAGGGACATTCCCTTTTTTTTTTCCTTCTGTTCCCTGGCTGCTGGTGCTTGTTCGTGACTAGCACTCACATCCTGCTCTCCTACCCTTCCTGGACATCAGAACCCAGTTTCCTCAGCCTCACATTGTGGACCGAAGAGCAGCCGCTTCCAAGGGAGCCATCAGGCCTTCTGGGCTGGATTGGGACTGAGGCCTCCAGCCACGTGGACTGAACAGCTACTGGTTTCTTCACCTGTGGGCCTGCAGACTGCTATTCTTAGACTGTCGTAAGCTACCCCGATAAATTCCCTTTTACTACATACAATCCATTCTATCTGTTTCCTCTAGAGAACCCTGACTAATACACCCGTGTCCACTGCAACCATGTTGGAAACACCTAAGCCTTCAACAGTGTCCAGGGCAACAAAGATGGACACACCTGACCCTACACCAGTGAAACAGTGCAGCAAAGATGGACACACCTGACCACTAACAAGTGTCCACTGCAACAAAGATGGACACACATGACCCCTCACCGTGTCCACTGCAACAAAGATGGACACTGGTAAAGGGTCAGTTGTGTCCATCTTTGTGCAGTGGACACTGGTGAGGGGTCAGGTATGGCCATCTTATTGTGGTGAACACTGGTGAGGGGTCTGGTGTGGACATCTTTGTTGATGTTGACACTTGTGAGGGATCAGGTGTGTCCATATTTGTTGTAGTGGACACTGGTGAAGGGTAAGTTGTGTATATCTTTGTTGCAGTGGACATTGGTAATGGGTCAGGTATAACCATCATTGTTCCATTGTACACTGGTGAAGGATAAGGTGTGTCCATCTTTGTTGCAGTGGACACTGGTGATGGGTCACGTGGGTCCCTCTTTGTTGCTGTGGTCACTGTTGACTGGTCAGGTGTGTCCATCTTTGTTACAGTGGACACTGGTGAAGTCATGTGTGTTTATCTTTGTTGTAGTGGACACTCGTGAGAGGTCAGGTGTGTCCATGTTTGTTGCAGAGGACACTGGTGAAGGGTCATGTTTGTCCCTCTTTGTACAGTAGACACTGGTGAAGGGTCAAGTGTGGACATATTTTTTGCAGTGGACACTGGTTAGAGGTCAAGTGTGTCCATCTTTGTTGGAGTGGACACTGGAGAGGGTCCGGTGGGTCCATCTTTGTGCAGTGGACACTGTTGAAGTGTCAGGTGTTGTCATGTTTGTTGCAGTGGACACAGGTGTGGGGTCAGCTGTGGCCATTTTGTTGCAGTGGACACTTCTATTCTTTCCTTCCTTGCTTCCTTCTTTCCTTTCTTTTTTCCTTCCTTCCTTCCCTTTTTTTCCTTTCTTTTTTACCTTTTTTTGTAAGTAGAAGCTTTGTATGGATGAATCCTGTGTTGGTCCCATTCCCTTCATCCCTGCCCTCATTCCACTGAGTGCCCTGCTCAGTGGGGTCGCTGGTATTCACTGTGGGGTTCCCATTGAACATTTCTGAAAGCCTCCTGGGCAGAGGAGCGGACCAAGAAGCAGAATGTTGTCAGGAGTCGTGTTGTGGACTGAGCCCTGTGCAGGGTGGGCTTCTTTCTCCCTTCACAGTGCCCAGAATTGGGGCCTGGCAGTTCTCCGTGGAGGATCCGGAAAGACCATGGACCTCTGCCTGCCTCGGGTTCCTTGTGTTTGGAGATGGCATGGCTAGGGTCAGAGGAGCACCTATCTTCTGGGGATATGGAGAGGTTCAAGAGTGTTGAGAATTATGGCCAGAGAGTGGCAGAGGGCTTCTCCTGCTAGGATTAGACTTCAGCCTCTGGTCTAGTGAGGCAAGTTCTCAGGATTCATCATCTCAGCCTCAGGTTGTAGAGAACCGTTCCAGGAACTATGCAAGCCTGTGTAGGCTCATCTCTAAGAGCCAGAGGGAAAGGTTTAGAGAAACACTGGCTTGGAACTGAATGTCTGCAGTCCACAATTGTAGCTTGTTCAACCTGGCTTTGACAATTAGTAGTGTTCTAGCAAAATTAAAACTCAACTATCCCCCAGTATTCTTGTCGGGTTTTTTTGTTTTGTTTTGTTTTTCAAGGTAGGGTCTCGCTCTAGCCCAGGCTGACCTGGAATCCACTATGTAGTCTCAGGGTGGCCTTGAGCTCATGGCAATCCTCCTACCTCTGCCTCCCGAGTGCTGGGATTAAAGGCGTGAGCCATCACGCCTGGCTTGTTCTTGTCGTTTTCTGACAAGCCCTATCATGTTCAGCCTCATTAATAGCAGTCAGATGATTGATAATAACAATGTATGAGCCACAGAGGATACACTAAAGTCCTAAGCCAATGGCAGCAAGAATTAATGATGGGCATGACTGATAACTGTGGGGCAGGTTCATGCTATCTAAGAGACAGTTTTCGAGCGATCATGGGTTGCAGCAAGGCCTTCATCCGGTATCATGGTGGCACTAGCAGCGCCCCAACCATGGACACAGGGCTAAGATAAGCCATCCATAAGAAGGCAAGGCTCGCTTTAAGTGCTATGTGAGTAATATCTCGATAAAGCCACCATCTTATTAAAAGAAACTCACAGAAATGTGGTGTGTGTGCCACCATTTGTCATTTTAAAAGTGCATATAAAAACTATAAATGTGTATTTATATTGATTATCTGAATGGGTGCTCAGACTAGAAACACTCTTCTTGCAGAGGGAATGGAGACACCAGAGTGGGAGGGAGAGTTGCTTTTCCCCAGCATCCATGGAGAAGTTTGAGGTTTGGAAATCATGTTCCTCTATTCCCCACTCAATCAAGGGAGATAGTCACTGGACCACATCAGGAACAGAGGAAAGGGAGCTAGAGAGATGGCTCAAAACCTAGCGACACGAGTTTGATTCCCCAGTGCCCACGTAAAGCCAGATGCACAGAGTGGTGCATGCACCTGGAGTTCATTTGCAGTGGCTGACAGCCCTGGTGTAGCCATTTTCTCTCTGTCTCTCTCTCAGTCTGTCTCTCTTTACTTGCAAATAAAGAAAAAGAAAAAGGGGAAATCAATACTTACTGAATGATACCATGTGTGGGCACTGTTTTAAGTCATTTGATCTCTTTTTATACTCACAAAATATCATTATTAATATTATTGATTAATATTATTATTTTACAGAGAGGTGAAGCAGTTCCCTCCTCCTGCAATTCTCACATAGAAATTCAACCAATGAAGTCAACTGGAAATCACACTCCTCCCCCAACTTTCAAACATTTCTGATATCTTAGAACCTGAGACTCCTGGGTGGGGTCCTCGGAGTTTTTTCAAAGTATTTGAAAAGCATCTCATGCATGATTCCAGAGCCAGGCTTCTGCAGGCTGTGGGGTGGCATCTGAAGTCCAGCCCTGAGGTGTACTGTGAGCCTGCTTGAGCTCTGGCTGTTCTCTTTCTCCCTCTGCTGTGGATGTGTGATGAAGTGAGCCAGCGTCTTCCACCATGATATAGCTTTTCATGGAATCTGTAAGCCTTCCTCCCACAAGCTGCTTCTGGAAGGTTGGGTGTCTGTCCCAGCAATGTGAAGGTAACTGCAACGCCCTTTAAACATTTGTGGGGTGGCCTATTCTGTTAGGAGGGTTCCTGTCCCAGGCACACATGAAGTTGGCCTGGGAACCTTCTTGAAGGCATAGTGGTGCTCCCCGACCTTCCAGTGCCTGGAATAGACATTTTATTACAAGCATGGGGAGTCAGAATTGGGGACCAGTCTTGCCAGGTCCTCCATGGTTTGGCAAACTTGGTTTCAGGATAGTCCTAGATGACACCAAGGTTGGCTGCTCACCCGGCCACTCGTGTTTCCTCTGTAAGTCACCACATTGTTGAGCCTTAAGAGAACTTTTGTCTGGAAAAAGAACCCACCGCTGTGGGTGGGGAAGCAGGTGGTCAGGTTGGCAGAGCCCAAAAGAGAACATGAATTGGGCAGGTCTGGCTTGTGTTTTAGAACATATGCTCGTGTAGGTCTTACTATGTGCTGCACACTTTACTTACACATGACCACTGGACCCTGACACCTGCAAAGAAGTGGCAGAGAAATGGCCTCATTCTCCAAGGCAACTGCCCACAGCTCCTACCGAACTCCAGAAGCGGAGGGAGCCTCCTCCAGAGTTCCTGTTGTCACCAGCATTGTAGCACCTTTGGAACAAGGCTCCTCTGGCCCCCACACTTCTTTACTTCTCTGCTGAGGCAAGGTGGGATGTTAAAACTATGTTCCTCTAGTCGGGCGTGGTGGTGCACATCTTTAATCCCAGCGCTTGGGAGGCAGAAGTAGGAGGATCATCGTGAGTAGGAGGCCAGCCTGAGACTACATAGTGAATTCCAGGTCAGCCTGGGCTAGAGCGAGGCCCTACCTTGAAAACAAACAAAAACAAAAACGAATTATGTTCCTCAGTGACCTAGGTCCAGGCAGAAGAAAGGAAAAAGCAGCATCTATAACGTGTGCTTCGCCCATGCAAGCACCTTGCTGGAGCTCACCTCACCCCCACACCAGGCCCAGGAAAACATGACTATTCTCTTCCCTTCTGGGTCCCCATTTGTTCATTTCTGAATCCACTATTCAAAACTGAAAACAGCTATGATGTGCCAGACACTGAAGATATGACCCTGAACAAGGCCGGGTTCCTGGCGTCCTGAAGCTTTCACTCTGTTTGGGAAATGTAAATGGAGAATTGTCTATGGGAGTAGAGGACACATGCAGAAACTCAAACAAGAGATGTGGTGGAGGCTCCCACTCCCCAGCCGCTTAGAGAAATGGCCTCGTTCTTTGTTTTTGAAGAGAGGTCTTCTGGGGTTGATAACCAGAGTGTCCCACACGAGGTAGGTTCTCTATGACTGACATCCCAGCCCTTGTCCTCACTAGACACAGACAGACACACATGCCTATATGCTCACATATACATATATAATTGTACCCATTTAATAGATGAGGAAAATGAGGTTCCAGTGGGCTTAGGGACTTGGCCACATCGTGGTGCAAGGCAGGATTCATACTGAAGTTTTTCTCGGAGTCCCCAGTTATTCCCTGATGCCTACATGGTCATGTCAATA
>PVHP010021568.1:0-29294 GCA_004024765.1 Zapus hudsonius | reverse complement strand
AAGAGGCCCAGGTGTGCCCATGCCATCTCCTTCTGTTTTCAAATAAATAAATAATTTTAAAAGATAAAGCTAAAAAATAAACCCCAGTGATTCTATTAAAAAGTTTAAATCTAGTGGGGAAGAAAATTGTTTCATTGCTCAACATGTAGTTATTGTACTTCTATTGAGTTCTAGATGTGGCCACTGCTCTCATGGGGCTGTGTGTGTGTGTGTGTGTGTGTGTGTGTGTGTGTGTGTGTGTATTGGGAGAACAGACAATAGGCAAGCAGACAAATACATGGAACTCTTTCTAGAAAATAATCATTTGCAGTAAAATATTCTCATGCACAGCAGGAGTCTAGTGAGATAAAATGGCCAGGCTGTGCCTCTTGGCAAAGGCAGTGTGAAACCGAGAAACAAGAATGGGGAAAGCAGGCCATGAGGAGTGTGTGCAGAGACGTGAGGGAGGAGAAGAGCCAGTGAGCAGAACACCAATTCCCAGGTGGCCTAAGGCCATGGTAAAACATATGCAACAAAAATGCTCAAGTGTGGGTTGGAGAGATGGCTCAGGGGTTAAGGCACTTGCCTCCAGTGCCTAAGGCCCTGGGTTCAATTCCCCAGGACCCACATAAGCCAGACCCACAAGGTGCTGGTTCTGGTGCTCTCTCTCTCTCTCTCTCTCTCTCTCTATCTCTCTGCTTGAAAATGAATAAATAAAATATTTTTTAAAATGCTCAAGTGTCTTAAAGATGAGAATGTGAAACACATATATGTTTTCTATTGTATTTTACTTTAAGGTATATTAATTATGTATATTTATGCAATTCAGTGTAACATTTCAACATCGATGTACAGCATGCATTCATCAATTCCCCCTTTCTCTGATTCTCCCTCTACCATCCCAACCTCTTTGAATTACTGAACCACATTCAGGTCAATTTTTCCAGGCATCATATAGAGAGAACATGTGGTGCTTGAGTTTTTATGTCTGGCTTATTTCTCTTAACATAATGTTCTGCAGTTCTATTACATTTGCTGCAAATGACGGTGTTTCATTCTTTATGGTGGATTTTACTCCACTGTGTAGACGTATCGCAGTTCCTTCATCCGTTCATCTGCTGATTCCATTTCCGAAGTATTATGAATTATGCCAAAATAAGCATAAGTGTGCTATTTATCTTGGTCAAACTGATTTCATTTTTTTTGGGGGGGGTATATACCCAGTAGTCTGATAGTTAGATTACATGGTAAATTTAATTTTGGGTTTTTTTTTCAAGGATTTCTCCATAATGGCTGTGCTAATTTACATTTTCACCAACAATCTTTCCAGCATTTGTGTGTCTCTCTCTGTGTGTGTTTTTTTTAATACAGGAGTAGCCATTCTAAGTGGTGTAGCATAATTTCATATTAAGGTTTTAATTCTAATCCCTGGTGGCTGCTGATATTGAGAGACTTTTTCCATATATTTGTTGACCACTGGATTTCTTTTGATTTGCTCATGACATTTGGCCTAGTTTTAGATTGTATTATTGGTTATGGTTATTGAAATAATGCACATAATTTTTATTGAGAAACTTATTATATGAACATATTGGTTGAACTCTTTTTTTAAATATTTTATTTATTCATTTTCAAGCAGAGAGATACAGAGAGAGAGAGAGAGAGAGAGAGAGAGAGAGAGAGAGAGAGAGAGAGAGAGGGCACCAGAGCTACCACCTTGTGGGTCTGGCATATGTGGGTACTGGGGAATTGAACCAGGGGCCTTAGGCACTAGAGGCAAGTGCCTTAACCGCTGAGCCATCTCTCCAGCCCTTGGTCGAACTCTTATGTCCCTCCCCACCCCCAATCCACTGAGGGCCTCCTCAGTGGGTTAGTGGTAATCACTGGGGTCTCATGAATGCACCAGCCAGGCTCTGGCAGGGGCCAATGCCTCAGAGGACACCTTTTCACCCTATGGCTCTTACCTTCTTTTTAATTTTCTTTTTCATTTTTTTAAGAGTCCAGTGAGCACCACCTACTGTTTTTTTAATTAAAATATACACGAATATTTATTTGTAAGCAGAGAGAAAGAGACACAGAGAAATGGGTGTGCCAGGGCCTCCATCCACTGCAAACAAAATCCAGATGCATGCACCGCTATGTACATCTGGTCCTTAAGCTTTGCAGGCAAGTGCCTTAACTGCTGAGCCATCTCTCCAGCCCAGCTTTTACATTCTTTTGTTCCCCATCTCCTGAGTCTTGGAGCGCTTGTTATAAGTCTCCTTTCGTATTGGTCTCTCAGCAGCCTCGCGTTGGGTTTTCTGCTTCGGTAGCTTTGAGTCTCCTCAGTGTCTCCTGCCGTCTCTCTAGAGAAGGTTCTCGGGCAAGAAGGGAGAGCAGCACTGATATTACCACTTCCTCTCTAATGTCTCCTGGGCCCTGTTAGATGTGAGAGAGATGACTCTTCTTGTTCTAGGCACTTGGCTTTCTTTTCTTATACTGATGGTTCTTGGATTTACCCAGTATTTGCCACAATCTGTAAAAGACAGATTATCCATGATCAAGAGCAGCATGTATCAAAGGGAATAAATCTAGGTATTTAGAAGACTTTGTGGTAGATATATAACCTCTCCTTTTAGCCAAATAATGGTGGAAGCTTCCCTCTGGTGTCTCTGATCTTCCAAGCTATAGGCTCTGGACTTGGTTCTCAGTACAAGCTATGAATTTCCTCCCACGTAGCTGGCCTCATATTCAGTCATAGAACAGCTGATTACCTTCATAGCCTGTGTGCCATTATTACATAGGTGTGTACATCTTGCCCTGGCTGGTTGATTTTATATTTTTAGCATCCCATGCCTGTTCATACTGTAGGTGACCATTATCCCCCCAGTAGCTTGCATAGGACTTTTCAGCATTCTGAGAGCTGGCCTGCAGGAAGCTGGCTTCCACCTCAGTCCCAGCATGATCTCAGTCTTATGACTGAAGCCTGTGGTGTCTTTGGCAATAGGGGCTTGGCACTAGCCTGCCTTTTGGGGTGGTTGTCTTGGGCCTTCCTGACCAATATTGTTGCTCACTGTGGATAACCGAAGGTTAGGACAAAGCTTTCTCCACCCATGTGTGACTCTTTGTTTCTCAGAGCTATATATTTTAGTTAGCTAATGAAGAGGAAGGCTTCTATGGCACTGCTTTATGTCCTGACTTTTGTACATCTCCCCCTCGACTCCTTCTCTTATCTGAGTTCCCTTGACCCTCCTCCCAAGCCCCCCCAACCTGTACTTGGTCCCTCCTCTCATTCTTCCCTGCTTCTCCTCTCTCCTAGCTTCCTTTCCAGTACAACTGATGCTTACAACTTATAAATAAATCAAATTATTCCATGTCAGGATCCACATAAGAGAGTGGACATGTGGCTTTGTTTTTCCGAGACTAATCTCAGTACCTTTTTTTCCAGATCCATCCATTTTCTTGCAAATTTCATAACTTCATTATTCCTTACCCCTGAGTTCATTGTGAATATGTGCCATTCCTTCAATATTCGTTCATTAGATGTGGGCATCTGGGTTGATTTCATTTCTTAGCTACTGTGAATCCAGCAGCCACAGACCTGGCTGTGCACATGTCTCCGCAAAAGAGCAGAATCTTTAGGTTTATGCCCAGGAGTTCTATAGCTGCATCAAATGGTAGATCTATTTTTAGTTTTCTTGAGGAACCTCCATAGTGATTTCCAGGAGGCTGTACAAGCTTGCTGTGGTAGTTTGAAGAATGTCCCCCAAAAGAATTAAGGATTTATTAAAATTATTAATGGTCTCCAGGCTTCTGGCTGGAGGAAGTGCCACTCTGGCCCAGCCTCCTGGGGACTGACCCTTTCTCATTTGGATGGAAAATTCTAAGGATAGATCTGCAAAAGAAGAGCCGGAACCCTGGTCTGGAGATCTGCATTTTGGGAATCACAGTGTGTTACAGTGTGTTTGCTTGGTGCTGGTGCTGGGCTTCTGTCTCTGTCTCTGCCTGGATCTGGGAAAATGGGCCAGCCTTTTTTCCCTTAACTTCTTCCCCTGGATCTGCTCAATAAATATTTTCCTCCCATAATCGTGCGTGGTTTGGAGATTCATCCCAGCGGCGTGGGGCTGACACTTGCACTCCCACTAACAGTGGGCGAGGGTTCTTCTTTCTCCAACCCCCCACCAGCAATTGTCATTCGTTTCTTTGTTGATAGTCATTCTGCCCAGAGTGAGATGGAACCTCAAAGTAGTTTTAATTTGCAGTTCACTTATGGGTAGAGATGTCGAACACCTTTTTAGATGTGTATTGGCCATGTGTACTTCTTCCTTTGAGAACTCTCTCTTCAGTTCTCTGCCCCATTTTTTTTTTGAGTGGGTTGATTTCTTGATTGCTTAGTATTCTTGAGTTCTTTATATATTCTAGATATTGAACTTCTACCAGATGTTGGTGAAGGTTTTCTCCCATTCTGTAAGTTATCTCTTGGCTCTTGGTGGTTTGCTTAGCTGTACAATAGCTTTTCAGTCTCATGAGATCTCAAGGTTAAAGTGCTTGTCTAATTCCCTGGGTTACTAGGGTCTTATTCAGAAAGTCTTTTCCTGTGCTTATATTTTGGAGAGGTTGCACTACTTTTTCTTCTAGTCATTTTAGAGTTTCAGGTCTTCCATTGAGGTCCCTTATCCATTTGGAGTTGATTTTTGTGCAGGTGAGAGAAGAAGGTCCATAGTCATTCTTCCACTGGTTGTCTGTTTCTCCAGCACCATTTGCTAAAAGTGCTGTCTTTTCTCTGGTATGCATTTAAAAATATTTGATTTATTTATTTATTTGAGACAGAGAGAGACAGAGAGAATACATCTATATCTATATATATGAATATACATACATTCATATGTGGAGAGAGAGAGAGAGAGAGAACCCTAACCCTGCCACTTCATACAAACTCCAGATGCATGTGTCACTTTGTGCATCTGGCTTTATGTGGGTCTGTGGGTACTGGGGAATCTAACCCCAGTTGTTAGGCTTTGCAGGCAAGTGCCCTGACTGCTGAGTCATCTCCCCAGGCCTCCAGTGTACATTTTGGCCTCTTTGTCAAGATCGGATGACTGTAGTTATTAGAACTTATGCATGGTTCTATTCTATGTGTGTTCTATGGTTCTATTCTATGTGTCTATGCGTCTGTGGTTGTGCCAGCACCAGGCTATCTTTATTACCATGGGTTTGTAGAATATCTTGAAGTCAGGTCTAGAAGAGTGAGACCACCAGCAATACTCTTTATTGAGGACATTTTTAGCTTCCCAAAGCCTTTGCTCTTCCATATAAACTTTGGGGCTATTTTTTTTTCTATTTCTGTGAAGAATGGTGCTGGAATTTTGATTAGAATTGCGTTGAATCTGGATATTACTTTTGGTAGGATGACATTTTCAAAATCTTAATTCTTTCCATCCATGAGCATGGGAGGTCTTTCCATCTTCTCCTGTCTCCCCCCATTTCTGTTTTCAGCGTTTAATGGTTTCGTTGTAGCAGTCTATCGCTTGCTTGATTGGGTGATATTCTGAGATATTTAATTTTTTAAAAAATATTTTATTTATACATTTTTCAAGCAGAGAGATACACACAGAGAGAAAGAGAGATAGAGAGAGCACCAGGGTCACCACCTTGTGGGTCTGGCTTATGTGGGTCCTGGGGAATTGAACCAGGGGCCTTGGGCACTGGAGGCAAGTGCCTTAACCTCTGAGCCATCTCCAGCCTGATATATTTAATTTTTTGTTACTATGGTAAATGAAAATGTTTCCCTGATTTCTTTCTCCACATGTTGTCATTTGTACATTGGATGGCTATTGATTTTTGTGTGTTGATTTTATACTCTGCCACTTTGTTGAAATAGTTTATCTCTTCTAGGTGTTTTAGGTGGAATCGTTCAGGTCACTGAAGTGTACATTCATATCATGTGCAAATAAGGCTAGTTTGACTTTTTCCTTTCCAATTTATATCACTTTTATTGCTTTCTCTTGTCTTATTGCTTGAGCTAAGACTTCAAGTACCATTAAAGAGCTATGGGGAGAGAGGATACTCCTGTCTGGTTCCAGACCTAAGTGAGACTGCTTCAGCTTATTCCTCATTTAGTATGAAATTGGCTTTAGTTCTGTTGTACAGAGCCCTTGTTATGTGGAGATATGATCCCCCATCCATTGTCCCTCAGTCATGAAGGAAGGTTGCATTTTGTGGACAAAGCATGTAGTTTTTAAAGGTTATTCCAGGGCTTGGGATGGAGTTCAATGGCTGATTTTCACAGCCTTAGGCCCCAGCATACGCAAGGCCCTAGTATCTCCAGTATCGTATATGTAATCTTTAATTGTAAAATCATAATATTTTGTATATTTTGCATTTCACTTTTCAAAAAGTTCACACTAAGTCATGCATGCTGTTTGGACTGGAAACACCAGAGTAGAGGCAAGTAGGCCATGGTAGGATCTTCCATGATAAAGATGGGAGATGCTGTGGCTCGTTCCCGAGGACAGGGACCACTGTGGACAGGGAAGCTGGAGCAGCAATGATGACAGGATGTACCAGCTATGAGGAGCAGAGAGGAAGACTGTGCTTAAGAAAATTCAAGTGTCAAGGCAATTCAAGCGAAGTGCCGTCTGACTGTATCACACTTTGAGTCACGGTGACAGAGTATTTGATAGAAGAAGACCACAGAGGAATGACCGGCTTGGGCTCACAGTTTAGAGATTTTTAGTTAATTACATCAGAGACGACTTGTGGCAGGAGTCTCTAGAAAGCCCCTTCCTTCCTTGGCTTTTTTTTCCTGTTCTGTTGTATCTATTATCATCCTCTGCTGATATTAGACCCAAGCATCTGAGGCCTTCCAATATGAACTCAGTACCAGTGACTCTCCAGACCTTCCACATCAGATTGGGACTGTTGAGGCTGCAATTTTGCCGACTAGACATCTAACCATGCTTGCTGCCTCTTTGTGTATAGACAGACGGCCATTGTTGGGCTAAGCAGCTCCTGTCATGGAAACCAACCTAATAAATAAGAATATAAAATATATAATATATAAAATATAATATAAAATTATAATAATTTTATTATATAATTATAATTTATTATGTAGTTATAATTATTACAATTATTTATAATAATAAATAATTATAATATTATAATAATAATTATAATAATGATATTTGCTTCTGTTCCACTAGAGACTCCTGACTGATACACCTGTCCAAGAACAACAAGAGAACTAGAACACAACCTAAAGGCTAAGAATATAAAGCCAGATTCCTCATCTTCCAGTGGGGAGAAGGAAGATGTAAGAAGTAGGAGTTCAGAATACAAGGCTTAGAGAGAAATTCAGCCCAGAATTGATATGATCTTTTACTAGGCAGGTTTTAAAAAGAATTGAGGCTGTTTTTTTTTCTTTCTGAATTTTCAGTGTAGGAATCACTCGATACACGACTGTGAGTCTCCTCTTAAGTTGAAGGCAATTTATTATAAAAATCTTTAAATTTTATGGTAAAGCCTAACCACATTTCCTTTTGTATCCATTACCGAGTGTGTCAACTGCATTGTGTTTTAATAACTGGTTTGATTTTAATATATAAAAGGGAACTTCATCACTGAAACATAGTATAAGGATTCCAGTTTTGGAAAAGAAAATTGTGGGTTGGTGGGGATGAGGGATTCAAACGGGAAGGACTTGATGAGTGTTTACTCCAAATATAAATCTTTTTTAAAAATATTTTTATTTATTTGAGAGAGAGAGGCAGACAGAGAGAGACAGAGAGAGACAGAATGCATTGCTACAAATGAATTCCAGACACATGCGCCCTCTCGTGCATCTGGGTTTACATGGGCACGTGGGAATCAAACTCAGGTCCTTCTGCATTGCAGGCAAACGCCTTAACCGCTAAGCCATCTCTTCAGCCCTCCAAATATAAATCTTAATAGGGAGGATAGAAAAGAAAATTTTATCCAAACTTCAAGAGAATGAATTGTGATAGTAACAACCAAACACCAACTGAAATACTCATCTGGGGGCAGGAAGCCTCCATCAGTCTGAGTTCCACAGGGTAAAAATGACTGGATTTCCATGTGAACATTGTTGCAGTCAGCTTTCTAGTTGCTGTGCAGAAAAAACCCAAACAAAAGTGGCTTGTAGAGGAATGGGTTTATTTGGCTTACGGACTCGAGGGGAGACTCCATCCTGGCAGGGAAAACGATGGCATGAGCAGAGGGTGGACATCACCTCCGCCACAGCACCGCAAACAGCGGCAGGAAGGTGTGCCAAACACTGGCAAGGGGGAGCTGGCTTATAACCCCCATAAGCCCACCCCCAACAACACAGCTCTAATGAGGTTGTAAAACCCAAACTGCCATCAGCTGAGGATCCATCTATCAGAACACATTCAATTGTTTGTGGGGGACACCTGGATCAAACCATGACAAACATGAAGCCCGAATGAGAAATGAGCAGTTTTCACTGACCCCCTGGATTGGGTTTATGACCACAGTGCACCTTGACCGAGCTTCATGTCAGCCTCCCCTTGGGAGACTTTGTCAAAAGTTCCACTTTGCTTCAGAGGCAATTTCTCACCAGACGAAAAGCACAGCAAAACAATAAATATTATGCTGAATTTTAATTTCACTTAAGAAGATTTTTCAGGATATCCAAGGTGCCATGCTCTCAGGAATACAAGTCTGTTTTAGAGCCATGCTACCCCTCTTCTGGGCCAATGGGAATTTTGTTTTCTTCTGGCTTACGGTACAACAGAAAGTCTATGCGAAGTTACTCTAATTGAGTCTTATTGGTTCAAAATATGTGTACGATACTAACAAAGTCAAAATAGGGGTCCATGCAGTTAAGTTTGCTCTAGTCTGTCAGACTAAACTTTTTTCCTTTTCTGGGTGACATAGAATTATATTAGTCTTTAAAAGAAAAAATCAGGGAGCTAGGGAGATGGCCCAATGGGTAAAGTGCTTGATGCACAGGAATGAGAATCTGAATTCAGAGGCCATGGAAAACTGGACACAGGTCCTCAGTCACCTAATACACTGCTTATTGACACAACCTAAAGTTAGTTATGTCCCCCTGTGGGTGTTTTTCTTTCCCATAGTTATTGTCAATAATCAGATACATTGTATGAGCAAGTCTTATGATGGTACCCCCATTTCCTTCCTCCCTGTCCCCAACCCACTGGGGGTCCTCCTCACAGGCCTGCTGAACCAATCTATGTCTCCCTGTATTTTTATCTGAAATAATCTAAAGTTAGTTGCTATGTCCCCCTGTGTATTTATCCTCTGCTACCCTCATTGAACACAGACACCTGACACTTTGGAAAATAAAGGATGCTTTCTTCCATGGCTTCCCCCTCACATCCCATTCAGGGTTTAATTCCTTTCTTTCTTTGGAGCTTTTTGGGTATTCTTTTCCGTTAAGATCTATGAGTTGGGAATCCTTTCAGCTTTGTAACATCAACAAAATAAAATCCACCCTATATTTTGCCTGCCTTCTTTAACATGGGTGGATCTATAAAGTCATGGAGTACAAGACAGTCCCTATACCTGAAGGATGACACTTGGAATTTTCATTATTTACTTGTGTATGTCTATCCTTCTATGCTGAATATTAATTGTGTATGTTTCTAAAGTTAAATAAATAGTAAAATACGATAAGAGATGAAATACTTTAATCACCAGCTTACCACATCAGTGCTACATAGTCAAGTATTCCGATCATGTTTCTGTGAGGTTTTCTTTAGGAGAACCACTGAAGGTGATGCGGTTGCCATGGCACCCTACGAGTAGTCCCTTTAGTTCAAATGAGAGAGCCACACCATTCTGGGCCGGGGTTTCAGCTGCTCTGAGATGCATTTATTTGAACAACTTCAATGCCAATTTGCTTTTAATCTTGCCTTCTGGTTAGCATTAGACAGTCTCCTTCCCGGTGGTGAGCTATATTGTCTGACATCATGTAAGACTTAGAGCTGAGTGGGAAGGAATCCGAGCCAACACCTACTAGCCAGGGGAAGAATGACTGTGTCCTCGCTCTGCTTCCCAGGTAGTTTTTGAGCAGCGGGAGTGTGTCTGCAGTGGTTCTGTGAGCAGCAGCTGTGTGCGTTGAAATCACCAGTGAGGTCCGGGTCTCCTCCAGAATCACCAGCTTCCAAAGAGCCCTGATGAAAAATCAGACGTCTAAACAGAGATCACTGGCAGTGACACAGAGCTCAAGTCATGGATCAAGATGTTGGCAGCTGGTCAGCAGAAGAAACCTGATTTCGTTCACACAGGACATCAGTGAGCCAAGTACTCCACCATTTTTATTATTAGCAAATTGTTTTTAGATTTTTGTTTTCTTTAAAGTTTAGCTCTACATTTTTTGTGCTTCTATTATAGCAGATTCTGCAGGGAGCATATAGTCCCAATTAGCTTTTGCTTGTGTTTGTAGTCAGTACATTTCTTTAAGAGGAAAAATCCAAACAATTGAATCGCCCTTTATGTCAGAATGCAACTGGTAACAGATGAATATAGGCAGGAGATATACAGCAGAATGCAGACATTTCACTGACTTGATGGCAGGCATTTCATAGAGATTCATTATTTTCATTTGATAATGGATTCATCATCTTTAGGATTCCTTACTGGAGATGAAGAATACTAGTAAGGAAGAATAAATTTCTGGGGCTGCCACACAGCATAGGAGAGAACTCATGTATTTATTCTTAACCATGATCTTTAGAAACCTTATCATTGCAATAGCAAAGCCACTTCGAAGAAGGCATAAATCTATAAGATCAGAGAGAATAAAAATCTGAAAGGCCCACAGATAGGTGTTTAAGACCGAGTAGTCGTCTGCAGAGATAACGTAACAGCAATCTGTTTTATAGAGAGAAACCCACACTTGCTAAAGGTTCAGTAGCTGAGGATGAACAGGAGGCAAAAGGTAGTGAAGGAAAACTGGCTGAAAGTGGATCAGCTAAGAAAATATTAAAGCGCCATATCCACTTTTCCACTGCAGACCTCAAAGTAACTATCTTTCCCCTTCTTCCTCACATCCTTGCAGAAAGACGACTTTGGCTCTTTGAGAGTCTGGGCTGGGAGGACACCAGTCATAGCCAACAGAGGGCTGCTGATATTATCATTCGTACTGTTGCGATCATCAGCCTGTCACCTCTGACCTCAGCTCCCAGAATGCTGGAAGCCAAGACTGCACCCTGTAGTCTGCAAAATCCGATCAGCCCAAAAGAAAGATGTCAAGTACTGCCTTGGTCCAATGAGAACTCTCTGCCAGGCTCTCTCAGCCGCAACCAGGAACAATCTGGGCAGCTAATTCTTTGTGTGAGTAGCTATCCTGTGCACGGTAAGTTGCTTGGCAGCGTGTCTGGCTTTTCCATGCACACTAATTCCAGTAGCATCTCCTGGAATCATGGCCGTTCCCAGTGTCTCCCCATAGCTTCGCATTGAAGCCGAAACTCGGCAGTTCTTCCCATGAACATGGAGTCTCTTTCTTCTCGCTTACACCTGAGTGAGCAACATCAAAATAAAACCATCTTAGTGGGCTTGCGTGGCTCCATCTTAAGCAGTCAAGAGCTTTTCCTGCCTCTGTCCAGCATGGGTTAGTTTGGAAGAAGGCAGCACGTTCTCTTACTCTACAGGAGGATTTTGTGAGCAATTAGGCAAGTTCCAGATGATTCTGACTGCAGACACCTGAGGGACTGGGCAAGGGAGGAAGTCAAACACCTCAAAAGTGCCACGGAGGAAAATACAATTCAGATGATGATTACTCAAGGCAATATATAACTAAGGGAACTGGAAAAAAGACTGGGTTTAGCAAAATCTTAAAGATACAGCATTATTCGGAAGGATTTTCAAAGCTGCATGTTTTGTTGAGTTTAGGCTCAAATACGCTCTCATAAACAGCCAGTTAGCACAGGAACCAATGATTACTGTCGTCAGGAAAGTGTAAATCAAAACCTTAAGCTCACAACTTCACGTTCATTATAACGACTAGAATTAAAAAGTGAGATAATAAATGTTGATGAAGAGATGGAGAACTTGGAATCCCTCGTACATTGCTCATGTGAACCAAAAATACCTGCAGCCCTTTGGAAAACAGACTATTAATGATTTAGATATCCTAGGTCTCTAATCAAGAAAAAAACATGCCTAGAAGAAATGTGTACATGAATTATTCATGATAGCCATATATTGGGATCAAATATCTATCAACTGGGTAAATAGCATGGGCAAATAAAAGGTGGTATATAATAAAATATTATTTGGCAATGAAAAATAAATAAAACCGTTTTAGAGGAAGCCAAGATTGAAGTCAGAAGATAAATGTTAAGAAGTCATCATTCTCTGGGGCTGGGGAGAGGGGTCTGTGGAGGAAGAGCTTGAAGCACAAGGTCCAGAGTCCCTCCACCCACATAAATGTCAGGCACGTATAGCACCCAGCCTCTAATCACAGTGCTTGGGAGGTGGAGACAAGATAACCACTAGGACAAGCTGGCTAGCTACAATCGCAGCTCTGGGTCCAAGTGAGAGTCCCTGCCTCAGTAAATGAAGTGAGGCACAATCGAGGAAATGCCCACCATCAAGCTCTAGCCTTCAGACACAAGTGCATACGCATGTGTACCACATGGGCACATAGACACATATGCATGCACACTGCATATGCACACATGTACACTGCACATGTTCACACTCATACACTGAGCGCACACACACATGTACACTGCACATATGCACACAATACACTGCACATATGCACACACATGTACACTGCACATAAACTCTCATGTAAACTGCACAAATGTACACACACATGTGCACTGCCACATACACACACTGCACATATGCACACTCATGCACACTGCACATATGCACACATGTAAACGGCATAAATGCACACATATGTACATTACCCCTTCACAGACACGTGCAATACACATACACAAACATGTACACTGTACATGGGCACACACATGTACACTGCAACACACACACATATAGACACATACCCTGCAAATGCACACACTCATGCACACTGCACATATGCACACACATGTATACAGCACAGACATGCACGTACACTGAAAAGATGCACATGCATGTACCCTGCACATGTCACATGCGTACGCTGCACCTTTGCACTCATGTACACTGCACACATGCACACACATGTACACTGCAATACACACATGCATACATGCATGTACACTGCACAGATGCACATGCATGTACACCACACATACACACTTGCCAAAAATCATTATTCTCCTGAGAGAGGGAAAATCCAGTGCAAACAGCTCTTAGAAATTAAAATTGTGCCTTCATAAAATTCAAAACATGCAAAAGAAGGAACACAAGAAAAAAAAAAACCCTGAAGAAATCTCCCAGAAAGTAAGCAGAGAGTTCTCTAACTAATGAGGAAATGCAAAAATTAGAGTATAAGATCAGGAGAGCCAAGATCCAAGTAACAATTTCTATGAGAAAATGACAGAACAAATGAAAGAGAAGATTAAAAAAGCATCAAAATAATTCCCAGAACCTTTCCCAGAATGGAGATATATGAGTTTTTTTTTTTTAAGTGAAAGAGCCATTTGAGTGTCTAGCCTAGCAGATGAAGCAAAGATCCATGCCAAGGTATATTACTGTGGATATTTTGGAAGACAAAGGACAAAGAAAAGATTGGGAAAGTTTTTGAGAAAAAAAAGGTGCAGCTGAACTTGGTAGCACAGGCCTGGACTCCCAGCTCTGGGGAGGGACAGGAGAGAGGACAGCAAGTAGCCCAGCCTGGGCAGCTCTGTGAGCCTGTTTCCAAAGAAGCAAAAGGAGGTTGAGTAACCTACCTCGCATGTGTAAGGGTCTTAGTTTAATCCCCAGTACCACAAGCAATTGGATTGCATGCACAATTTAAAGAAGCAAAATGGAGACTTGGGGTAAAGATGGTGCTGGTGTAGGCACACTAGAACAGCTAGGGGAGAGAAAGAAACAGAGAGACCACAACAAAAATATACTCTTTTAACAGAAAGAAAGAGTTTTTAACCTCAGCAGAGAGCTGGAGACACTGGGGGGCTTCTGGCATTCATGGCCGCAGCGGTCGGTGGTCAGCAGCCAGATGCAGCAGCACCTGCCCTGAGGCTGGGGACCACCGGGGACCCGCAGAAGCTGCCACAATGCCATTGGCCACCAGGGAACACCTGCTGCCAAGAGGAGTCCAGGGAGCCTGGGACCAGCACCCGGAGTCCCCAGCATCCAGGGCAGCTGATCTACGCTAAGGCCTCAGGATCCAGCCAGGCCACAGCCTCAGGCAGCTCCAGCCTCAGATGCAGCCTTGGGGTTAGGCGACCAGCCCCGTCCAGCAGAAGGAGCTACAAGAACCAGAGGAGAAGGCAGTGTCTTCCCATAGGTCAAGCCAACACAAAGTCTTCAGGTGAGGGGTGTGGGATATCAGAGGAGGCAGGGAGGAAGCGGGGTTCAGAAACAGGATGGGTGCTCTGTGAATCCGACCCTAGGAGAGCCTAGAGACTCTGCCCCCCAGAGAGGAAGGTCGGATCCAGTCCTGCCTGCTGTGGCCTGGTGAAGGGATCCAGAGTTCTTGGGTGCTACAACCCAGTCAGGGGAAGGATGACTGCATAGCAGCTCCAAGCCTGAGCATTCGGTTGCAGGGTGCTCCTGTCTGGTGAAGAGCAGAACCTGCCTGGGGACAGACTGTCCCAGACAGGAGAGATACTTGTTGAGTTTAAATCCAGCGCCAGCACTGTTAGGGGCAGAGCACGCTGAACAGCACTCCTCAGGGACCTCAGTCCAATTCTAACCAGAGAGCAATAGTTCTCTGGAAGGCCCCTGGGGAGGGGTGACAGGGGGATCTCTACAACCCATCCAGCTGGAGTACGGAGGAGAAAGAGGAGCAAGCAGGTCAGCCCTGAACACCCCTAAGCCCCAGTAGTAAGACTACAGCCAGAGATCTCTGACCTCCATATTACATTACATACCAAATGCCAGCCCAGAAAGACTGCCACACCTGTAATCTCTGTAACTAATGCATGGGTACAACACTATCCCAAACCCAAATGGTACACAGAACAGAACTCTCACAGCATAATCAACAAAAACCTACATGGGCCCCTGAATCAAGAAAACTAGACCCTTATCCAGAAATGGGCAGAAACCAACATAAAAAACCCACAACAATTCAAGCTGAGACTCCCCAACCTAGGATCTCTAGTCCCACAAAGAGGCCAGTGAGAATGGAGGGAAGATAACAAAATTAAAATCCCAAAATGAGAATAAGATAACTCCTGGTCATAGTTGAAATGAGATCATGACCAGGATGATGGCTGAAGTGGAAATTGTCAAAAAAAGATGTAAAAGAGATGAAACTCAACAACACAGCATAGACATCAGGCTGAACTTAATGGAGAAAAATATGAGTGAATTCAAAGATACACTAAGCGAATTGAAGGTGAGCCAACTATGGGAGGAACTAGACAGTCAGCTGATTAAGTTTGATGAGGACTTAAGCAAACTCAAAAACAAATTCTAGGAAACATTAGGAAAAACAAAACTAGATTGGAAATTGGAACTCACCAGAGACATGGAGACTATGAACAAAAAAATATAACAGAAATGAAAAATCAAACAGAGCTTTTAAAAGCCTCCTTTGAATCCTTCAGTCCCAGAGTTGATAGCCTGGAGGACCGTTCGTAGACCTCAAAGGTAAGACAGAAGAAATTCATAGGGATTCCATAGGCTTCAATAAATTCAAAAAATCCTATGAACAAAATATGAGGGATCTGTGGGATACCCTAAAGAGACCAAATCTCAGGATCATGGGGATCCCAGGAGAAGAAACCAGGCCAAAGGAATAGAAAATATTTTCCACAAAATTATTCAAGAAACTTTTCCTTCTCTTACAAGAGAAAGGTCCATCCAGATAAGAGAAGCCCACAGAACTCCAAACAAACAGCACCAAAGAAGGACCTCTCTAAGACGTATCTCAGTTAAAATGCTGAACACAGAAAGTAAAGAGAAAATGCTCAAGGCAGCAAGCGAGAAAAAAGTCATCACTGATAAAGGCAAAACTATCAGACTTATCTCAGACTTCTCTCTAGAAACCACGAAGGCCAGGAGGGCTTGGAACAATGCTCTACTAGGCCTAAAGAACTAACGTTATTAAGCATGTTCGGTCATATGCTAAGTGCACCAAGCGACGGATCCCCTGGAGAGGGACGGGAGCAAGGGAGGTGGCCCAGAGGTGATCGAGCACTGAGCCTGGAGAGGAAGGCAGCTGAGGAGGCAGCTGTCCAGGCACAGGGCCCTTTGCATCTTGTGCCTGGTCGGGAGGATCATGGTAAAACTGGGGAACTGCAATCAGATCAGTCTGGCTGTAACTTTGCATTTGATGAGGAGCCATAGACGTAACTGAAGAGATAAACATGCTATAGAGTTTGGATTTTTAAATCTTATATGAGTTTGGAGCTATGGATAGGAAAGAAGGACAGGACTTGCAGCATGGAAGATACTAGAAACAGGGACGCAGGTGCTAAATTATTCAGGAAAAACTAAGTGGTCTGACTGATCGAGATGAAGAAAAGCATATGGATTTATAGGTAATAGCGAAGGACTTAGATGCTTTTCTCCTAAGATTTCTACCCCAATTTGTCTTTTTTAAATATTTTATTTATTCATTTTTCAAGCAGAGAGATACAGAGAGAGAGAGAGAGAAAGAGACTGAGAGAGAAACTGAGAGAGAGAAAGAGAGAGAGAGAGGAGTGCACCAGGGCCACCACCTTGTGGGTCTGGCTTATGTGGGTCCTGGGGAATTGAACCTGGGGCCTTAGGCACTGGAGGCAAGTGCCTTAACCGCTGGGCCATCTCTCCAGCCCACCCCAATTCCTCTTACAAGGTCTAGTCTGGCCTTGGGAAAGGCGAAGATCTGTGCACACCACCATTTTGTGTGCCCAAGACTCCCTCAGGATTATAGCAGGTGTGGTCGTTTGAATGATTGGCTCCATAGACTCGGTTGTTTTTGATTTACCTTCCTACCTGAGGCCCTAGCAGGCAGATTCCTGCTGGAGGGGGCGTGTCACTGGGGTCAGAGCCAAGTCCAGAGCTACTCGGTGTGTTCAGCGTGGTTTGAGCTCTGGTGGTTTATGCTTGCTGCTTTTGATGCTTGCTGGCTGTTTGATGGTTTCTCTCTGCTTGGATCTGCAAAAGGGAGCCGGCTTCTTTGGCCATTGATAGAGCTTACCTTGGATCTGCAAGCTCAAAATATATCCCTTCCTCCCATAAATTGTCTGGTCATATGTTCACCCAGCAACAAGGAACAAGCAACAAGCAGGGAAGGAGGCTGAAGACAAGGTCAGAGGGCATTCTCAGCTGAGACGAAAGAGCGAATGTCAAACCATGGCAATGCGGGAGGAATAGAGCTTTGGGGTGTGTTGCTGCACCAAGCTGTGCACAGTGAGAGAAGGCAGTGTATGCAACAGAGCAGGTCATCCGGCTGGGAAAGCAGGCAGGGGTTATGTGCTGGGGAGAGTTCAACTTGCACACAAGACTGGAGGGCCAGTGAAGAACTGCAGATAGCTTGGTCAGAAAGCACTATAAAAATACCATGGAGGAGGATATACAACTGATCAGGGATGGGGAGGGAGGGAATTGGGGAATTCGGGATAACAACGCATTGTTTGCCCACTAAATAATGTAACTTATTATGGACAATAAATATATATTTAAAAAAAAATACCATTCTCAGGATAAGCCAGTGAGACAGAAACCAACGATCTTTGACCAAAGACCCCTAAACTCACAACCTTAAAGCAGCCTTAATACTCATCCACCATGACTCAGGGAACTGAGCGGAAGAGGGGGCGGAAAGATTGTAAGAGCCGTGGTGGGGGAGACGATCCAGAGGCATGGCCAGGAGAACCTGGCTGAATACTAGGCTCTCCATGGTCCCCTGTCACAAGGACTGATCCAGACGACCCATGGAGGAGGTTATCCGGCGGATTGGGGAGGAGAGGGCAGCGGGGAATTGGGGATAACAACTCATTGTTTGCCCACTAAATATTGTAACTCATTATGGACAATAAAATAAAAATAAAAAATTTTTTAAAAATACCATTCTGCCATAGTATGAAAGTGAGTTTAGGAAGTAAATAGGGAAGCTTCTTCAGAGGGTCTGGATCAAATAAGCTGAAGGTATGAGAAAAATGAACAGAAGAGAATTCTCTTAGAGATATGAGATAAACAAGTCATCATGACTTGATGTGTGGGTGAAAAAAGAGGAGTGGACTTCTGGGCATTTAGTTTGAGGAAATGGGTTATATTTAGTACAATCAGGCTAACATAAAAATACTAAATAAGGGGCTGGAGAAATCACTCAGTGATTACGGTGATTTTTTGCAAAGCCTAATGGACCCAGGGATTGACCACATGCACCAAGTGGTATATGGATTTGGAGTTTGTTTGCAGTGTCTAGAGACCCCGGAGCACCCATTCTTACTAGTATCTCTTTCTCTTTGCTCTCCTTGAAAGTAAATAAATATATTAAAAACATTAAAATAAATCAAGATGGGCACAAATAAATCAGGTTCATAGGGACCATATGACTCAGTTCTTTGGGATTTCTGAGGAAACTTTTCAGTGAAGAAAAAATGTGTGGGCAGGTTTAAAGGCAGCAACAAGAGATGCTGTGATATTCACGGTGTAACTTCATTAGGAGGATCTTCCTCCCTCAAGGTTTGAAGGGAAAAGGAGAAAAAAAAAAGGGTTGCCACAATGCGATCAGGTCTGAGCATGGAAGAAACTAGTTTCAGAGACTCTGAAAATAACAGTAAGTGGAGCCAAGTAAACGCCTCCCCTCATGCCCTTTGCATCTTCTTGACCTGTGAATGTTAACACCTGAATACAATCCTGAAAGAGCTGCTTGCAAACAAAAGCAAAAATATACAGGAGAGGGTAGAACAGCAAAGCATGGACAAGCAACTAGAAAAAAAAATCTGAAAATAATGAACTCTGTTCATACTTCTACATGCCTATGGGGCATTCATCCAAAGCTTGGAGAGAGTTCTCAGCTACAGGGAGACCTCCAGGCATCTTTCTCAAGTTTAGTGATGGCCTAACCTTCCTACCCAAGGAGTTTTAGGAGAATTAGATATGATAGTGGTTCTTTGATTGTGAGAGCCGTGGTGGGGGAGAATACCAGAGACTTGGCCCCCCTCAGTAACAACACACTTGGGTCATGAGAACCCGGCTGAAGACTGGGCTATCCATGGTCCCCTACCACAAAGACTGATCCAGATGGCCCTCTGAGGAGGATATCCAGCCAACTGGGGATGGGGAAGGGGGGCAACGGGGAATTGGGGAGAACAACTCATGGTTGGCCCACTAAACAATGTAACTCCTTATGGACAATAAAGAAAAAAAAGGAAGAAATATTTATTATTAAAGTATTTACCAACGCATGGTTTGCCCACTAAATAATGTAACACATTATGGACAATAAATATATATTTTAAAAAAAACAAAAACAAAAACAAAAAAAAAGTGCTCTGGGTTAATATGCATTTTCCTCTGGGAAGTTACAGTAGTTCCTGTAGGTTATACGTTTCACTGGTAGTACAGGAGTATGTAGATTTCATCAGATGTGTAAAGTACTATGGAAGAGGGAACAAATCAACAAACCATCTCTGATTTTTGGTTTGTGTTTAAGATGAGGGTTTCTAGGCTGGTCTTGGTTCAGTCAGTAAAGCACTGGTCACGCGAGCATGAGGAACTCAATTTGAACCTTCAGCACCCATGTAAAATGCTTGGGAGGCAGGTGGAGGCAGGGGTCTCCAGGGAAAGCAGGCTAGCTAGTGGCTTGGGTAAGCTCTGGGTTCAAGCAAGAGATCCTGTCTCAGCAAATTAGTTGGAGTACAATCAAAGACGACACCATACTAAACTCTGACCTCATGCACATGCACACTACCACACATAGGATATTTCAGGAACTTGCACACTTCTTATTGTGATTTCTCAGAGATGATGACAATATTTATACCCTGAATAGTGGCAAACCCACTTTTTGAAGGGGAACTTGATTTTATAGATAGCTAGAGGTCATTGGTATTAATGGACAACATGAGGAACCTTTACAATTTGTGAGTCAGGGAAGCAGAGGGAAGTTGGATCCCAGCTCACAGCTGCCAGCTACAGGATGCAGGTGCAAGTTATTTCATTCTTCTAAATTTAAATTTAAATAAATTAAAATATGTGTTTTCAGAATCTCTTAATGAAAATATATTGGGTAATCAAGCGGCCTAACACAACTTGTAGTAAAAAATCAAGGTGTGATTTTTTTTCAGCTAGTGAGGGTTTTCTTACCTACTAACAAGTGGTTCTGAAGACAATCCCAAAATAAGAGGCTAAGAAATAATTTAAATTATAGAACCTAGTTTAGAGCAAATTTTTTTGTTATTTTTTTCTAGATAGGGTCTTACTCTAGCCCAGGCTGATCTGGAACTCACTCTGTAGTACCAGGTTGTTCTTGAACTCATGCCGCTCCTCCTACCTCGGCCTCCAGAGTGCTAAGATTAAAGGTGTGTGTCACCATGCCTGGCTTTATATTTTCTTAAAGAGACAATTATCATTTTTATTTATCGATACCAGTGTTGGTCTCCTTAGTTCTATTGATAGCTGAGCACTTTAGCCCTATTTGCTAGCTACATGATAATGGTATTTTTTTTTTGGCCATATAGTCAAAGTGTAGAGACATTTCTGAGCATAAATATCTCCATACTCCTTCCTGGGAAGAAATCCATGCCCAGCTAGACTTCACTCTGGTCTTTGCTGAAATGCAGAATGGAAGCAGAGTTGGTCTTTTACTTGAGGGATGGAAAGGGAAGGAGAGAAAAAACACAGGCAAAAGTCATGACCTCCCTTATTGGGAAGACCATTGTGATAGCTAAGTTCTGTTGTCAACTTGATTAGATTAAGAATCAAGTAAGAGTAATCATGCCTTTTGGATGGGTCTGTGGGGGGCATTTCCAGGAAGAATTGATGGAGGGAGGAGACCAAAGTGAGCAGCCTTTCTGGTGGCAGACTGCACATACAGAAGTTCCAGAAGACAGGCCTTTTGTTTGGTGGGTCACACTACTCCCTGGTGTGCAAATCCACCCAAATGCTGCTATCCTTTGTGGACACTGTAACCCAAGCTTCCAATGTGAATGGAAGACCACCATCTCGCCAAGAATCCCCTCTGGCCTTCAGTGTTCCATTGGGATTGCTGAAGCATCCCATGTGATGGACTGAACAGCTATAGTGTTCTCCGACTCGCTAGCCTGAAGTCAGCTATTGTTGGACTTTCCAGTGTGTATTCTGCAAACTAATCTAATAAATCCTATTTATAACACATATTCAGCCAGGCGTGGTGGCGCATGCCTTTAATCCCAGCACTCGGGAGGCAGAGGTAGGAGGAGCGCCGTGAGTTCAAGGCCACCCTGAGACTACATAGTGGATTCCAGTTATGCCTGGGTTATTAGAGCAAGACCTGACCTCAGAAAACCAAAATAAAATAAATTATAAAAATAAAAATAGCCGGGTGTGGTGGCACACGCCTTTAATCCCAGCACTCGGGAGGCAGAGGTAGGAGGATCGCTGTGAATTCAAGGCCACCCTGAGACTACAGAGTGAATTCCAGGTCAGCCTGGACTAGAGTGAGATCCTACCTTGAAAAACCAAAAAAAAAAAAATTAAAAAAAAATATAACACATTCATCCTGTCTGTTCCTATAGAGAACCTCCAGCTAATATACCCATTTTTACCATTTCTTTGAAATTGTAGATGCCAGGGAATTATCAGGCACAATTTGTTTACTGCTAGCTAGAGATGACCATGTTGAAATGAGGCCCAAGAATCAGTCATTGACATACGACTTAACCCATCATAGATTTATGTTGCTCATTGGAAGTTGTTTCCCATGGAAGTAAAGAGTATCCCACAGTGGGATGTATTCTGGAAAGTGCCAGCAGATGAGTGATGTACAAGTGTTTCTCTGGTGTTGACACCATCCTGGAAGGAGGACGGGGAAGAGACTGGGGATGTTATTTAAGTCTAACCCGTCAGGATCAGCAGTGTGAGCCTGAATCCATCCTTGCCAGCCCTTAATCAGACTCACTGGGATGCAAAACTAACCATGTCTCTCCTCTCTGACATGTTTATAATGCTGCTCATGAGTCAGGAAAAATGCCAATGTCTTTATCCGAGAATATCCAGCCCTGCTTGAACCAGCCCATGCCTGCTGCCCCCAGCCTTGTCTTGAACCTCTCCTTGCTTTGCAAGGCACAGAGACCATGATGTTCCTGGAATGTGCTGCTTTCTTGTCCAATAAGGCCTCTTCAGTTCTCCTTGTCCACACCTTTCACTTGGTTTACACTTTAGGTCTCAGCTACAGAATGTCTTTCACCTTCAGACCCTTCCCCACACAACAGGTCAGTCTCTTCCTGCTCCATTATAGACCCTGAGCTGCAAATCTCAAAGTCATCCCTTAATACATAGCAGCTTTAAATTTTACTCTCTAGGATTTGAGATGATTTGATTAGTATATGTCTTTCTTATCCAGATTTTAAGCTCTAGGAAGTCAGAAACCATGTTGCCTTGTGCACCAGTATTATAGCCTCCTGACATACCAAAAACTACATTGAACAAATGAATTAACAAGAAAGCCAAGAACATGTCTGTAAACATCTCAAGTATTAAATGCTTGAGAGAATGTGGTTGTAGCTATCTATGTATAAAGACACACAATAGATATTCATGGACATCTATTGATTTTTTAAAAATATGCTCCAGAAAAGTAGATGGGTAGGAAAGAACGTGGGTGGAGTGAATACCATGCCATTTATCCATTCATATATCTTTCATTTTAGGTCACAATATGGGAAAAAAAACCTTTTTTTCTCTCCTATCTTCTTTCCATTAGAAAGAGAACCATCATGGTTGCAAAAATAATAAAAGAAAGGACTATGGTAAGTATTTGATTAAAAAGTGTCCTTCCCTATAAAATTCATTCTTCCACCAAACAATGATGGAATAATATAATTCCAGCATATGGCTCTCTGATCTTTATCCTGTTGCAGAAAAAAAAGTTAGAAAAACTAGAGGAAAGAATGACTAGCTCAGCTGTTAGGCAACCCCTACTGTATACAGTTGTGATAATGTGATCATTAATATGAATTATATCATGCCCACTTTAAAATGGCTATTTTAGAAACTTTTGAGAAACAGCTCAGCAGTTAAGGCATTTGCCTGCAAAGCCTAATGACCCGGGTACAATTCCCCTTCATTTGTAGTGGCAAGAGGCCCTAGTGCGCTCTCTCTCTCTCTCTCTCTCTCTCTCTCTCTCTCTCTCTCTCTCTCTCTCTCTCTCTCTCTGCTTACAAAGAAATAATAAAAGGATTAAAAATAAAATAGATGACTATCAAGTATCTGAAATAAGAAATTCCATGCTTTTGACAGGAATATCTACCCTAGAAATAAAAGCAGCAAAATAAAAATTTCATTCTCAACAATAACATATTTGATTTATGTTCTTACATTAATGGAAGACAATTCCATTTGTGCACATAACAGAATAACTGAATTACCGACATCCTGATGGAAACAATGATACTGAAGTAAAACTATATGGACTGCTCTTGTTTTCTGAATAAAAGATGTAATCGGATGCAATCATTTCATTAATACACACATGGCCCTGTAATGGAAACACACAGGACCAGATGGCCAGCAGTGGACCGAGATGAAATGAGATGGGTGTTTGCAGTTTAGCAACTAACTACTTAGCCTGTGTGGATTATATTAAGCACTTACAGAACCACATGAACACATTTTCAGAATGAAATTCTGGCTTTGTGTCCAGAAGCACCATTCCTATCATGGGCACAAAGCTGCTTTGCTCCAGTAATACAGAGTTCTTGTGGTTCCCTAGTTAACAGTGTACATTATTGAACTAGGGCTCAAATTTGACTGGAGAGTTTTATATTTCTTTTTAAAAATAAAAATGCATAGGTTTCACTTCCAGAGACTGTTTTAATTGGTCTGGGGATATAGTTTAGGCATTGGGAGCTTTCAAAATTCTCCAGTAATCTTAAGATAGAGTAAAATTTAAGAATCATTGCATTTGTGTAATTTCCATGTTCCATAAGTTGGACCCCCTTATAGATCAATTAAAGAAGCAAGCACATTTGAAGTATCATTCAGGAAAGCTTAGGAGATCCCTTGCTCCCAAATAGCAATTTATTTTTTAAAGCATAACATTTAGCAAACTACCTAAAAATTTCATTTCTTTGGATGAAGGCTTTGAAACTTAAATGAGGATAATTCCTCTGAGAAGGATAATACATAAAGTGGTTATCACTTATTAACACCCTGATGTGAATTGCATTATCAGATTACTTTCCTTTGAAGTGATGGGGTAAGGGGCAGGGGTGGGCTGAAAACGTCAATAGGATGGGATTCAAGGCAAGATCTGCATGTGGGAGACTGGTCCAAGCACAGCCCGTATCAGGATGGAAAGGTTGAGTATCTACCAGAAAGATGAATTTGGTGTGGCATTTAGTTCAGAGTCCATCGAGCTAAATAGCGTGGGCATGATGGAATCCATGCTACGGACAAACCATGGGTTGAGCACGAGTGGTGAGTGAACGAATTGCTCCTTCACAGTCTTACTTACCAGCTGCACCGCCAGACTTTGATGTTGGTGCCAGAATGAACAGCAGGCATGTAGGTTGACAAGAACTTCCCAGACACACAAAGCCTCTGGACTGAGCAATGTTGGAATCTTAGAGATCTTGACAAAAACCAGACAGGAAGTGAAGAGGCTAAGAAGAGAGCAGAAGTCACATAAGGTTTCAGTATCAGTTCCAGGAGGAGAGGAGATAGCCCAGCATGGAGAGTACTTTCCATGTGAGCACGAGACAGGGAGATCAGAGCCCCAGCACCCAAGAAAACTCTGGGTCGTGTCACACATTCATAACCCCATCACAGGGGAGGCAGGAGGATTACTGAGACTCGTTGGCTAGCTCAACTGGTGAGTCCCATTCTCAGTGATAGACGGTCTCAAAAAATATGTAGAGGAATGAATGAGAAAGACACCTGATGTTGCCCGGCACACATGCACACCTGCACCGACAGGTATTCAAATACACACGAACACATGTATGCATCACACACACACACACACACACATTAAAAAAAAACAGCTCCAGATCTTAGTTATTGTTCTTTTAAGGACCCATATAAATTTTTATTTTTCAAAACATTTGTGTGTGTGTGTACATCCTTGCACACACATGCCAGGGTCTCTGCCACTGGCGATATGTGATTGGCTAGGGAATTGAGCTCAGGTTAGCAGAATTTGCACGCGAGCACCATTAACTGCCGAGCCACCTCGCAAGCCCCAATCCATACCCATTCTGTATTATAATCTTGACTATTGATAAAACACCAGAAGATAAAACACCAGGAAGAATTCAAATTTTAGCTCTAACTTTCAGCTGCAAACTCGAATGGAAAAGAAGAATGTGAAAGGCAACTAAACTATATTCTCCCAGTTTAACAATTTTTTCCAGGGCAGGTCCTGCCCACATAGATTTCCCCTGTAATTTCCTCATCTCTTTTATACAGACTGGAAATACACTCCGTAGGAAGCCCTGTTCTCTCCTGCCTGGCTGAGGCTCTGGCTGGACAGCAACAGAGAGGCTTTGCCCAGACCCCAGGCAGGCTTCTCTGCATTGTAGCTGAGCGCTTCTGGGTATAGCCTCAGCTTAAAAGAAATTTCTCCCTGCAGGTCTAATGAGCCTCCCTGGGAAGCTCCTGATGTGAATGGGAATCACGACTTGACATAAATGGGAAAGATTATGTGTCAGCAGGGCTGATTTGATTCTTAATGGAGTGTTAATTTATTTGCTGTGAGTTCACACATCTGCTTTGGCCACAATGCCATATTACGTTAATCCCTGAGATATTACTACGCAAAGGTATATTCTCAATATTCAAAGTAGGTGAGGAATGGGAAACCTGTACTTGTGATTTTTTTAAAGGAATACATACTCTCTTCAAAGGACCAGAAGGCAGAAGGTCGTGGATTTTGCCATCATTTAGATACACAGTCTCTTGGGGCTAAAACACCATTTAGAATTTGGGACTAATCTTGAAGGCAACAAGCTTCAGAGAGTCCTAAATCACAAAACAAACCTCCAAATTTAGGAGTATTTTTGATTGGTAGGTTGGACAGCTTTCTTTTCTTTTTAGGTATTATTCTATACATTTTGTCTAAAAAGCATGGGAATGAGACACACAGACACACAGATACACACAGAGACACAGACACAGAGACACACACACACACACACAAAAGCATCACTTTGAAATAAAGAAAAGTAGATTTCATTTGCCATTTAGGTTTTATAAATGTCAGAAGGCAGTTTGATGGTTTGCTAGGGAGCTGATGTATGGAGGTCACTGGAGGGGATAGAGCTCATGCTGACTGAATGAAATGTGGAAGACTTTACACAGAGACCAATCCCAAAGAGAATGGAATCCCTTTCCTGTCGCACATATCCAAGGAGACTGTAGATTCTGATACTTGCCAGGAGAGAGTGTATCCCAGGACTATGATCGGCTACAGCCCGAGACATGATGCTTGGCATCAACCCCCAGGTATCTTAGACATGTTGGGACCACAGTGAGGGAGAGAATGGAACAGAGAACCATGGGCAGGGGTGACTGGTAGTTAGCAGCAAGGGTTTCTACTGAGGAGACCTGGGTGTCCTAGTGTGCAGAGACTTTCTCCCAGCCACAGAGACCCTTTCTCCTCTCTGGCTTGAATGTCATGTATCCTTACAGGAGAACTGAGACTCCCCTCACTCAGGGAACATGTAGTTCTCTCAGGTCAAGAGAACTAGATGGCCTGAGTAGCTGTTACTCCGTCAAGAAATGCTTGATTTCCACGGTGCCAAAGACACTATGGAAAGCATCCCGAGGTAGAAAGCATGTTCTCTCTTCCCCTGAGAATTTAAGGGCCAGTAGCCAGTAAATCAGAGGTCAGTAGATTAACCGGCATTCTTAAAACATCCACAATGTCTCTAGGAGGTTTCACTTACCAAATATTTGAAGTTGCAGTGTTAAAAGGTTCACCTGGGAACCCGTATGAGAAGAGAATGGTTTTAAGTACATATAAAGAAAACACCTACATAATAAATGGAATCATTGGTAATAATACATTCTTACCCTGGGGTATCCAACCTGGCAGGAGGATCAGAAGTCCAAGGTCATCCTCCTTTACATAATGAGTTCCAGGCCTGCTAGAGATTCATGACTTTGCGGTTTTCCCTGTTTGGCCAATGGGAGTTGCTCTCTGTTAAGACGTGGATCTGCAAAGCTTCATTCAAGGAATTGTACCTTTCCATGTCGGTCACTATGATGCCCCAGGATTCAAAGTACTTCGATTCTCTTATCTTTCCTTAAATGGCACATTATTCATCATTTAAAACTATCTACATCTTCTCAAGGACTCTTGATGTTATTTCCTCCAGAGCTTTTCCATTTGCTTTGTGTCCACTAGAGACACCGAGGAAAGCACTCAGAAGCATGAAGTATGTCCTCTACTCTCTAAAAACTTATGGTCCAGTAAAATGGAAGTCAGGTAGAGTAACCTCCATTCTTATAGCAAATATCAAGTTCCCATTAAATTTCACTTACCAAGCTATCTCAACTCTGGGCTCAGTTTAATATTTATTAACATAGAAAGGGGGTGGGAATCCCAGATTTCTAGGAAATGCTGTCAGAGCAAGAGACAAGAAGTTGTTAATAACTCAGAAAGTACTTCACTTCCATAGAGTTTTCATTTGGCACACTTAATATGGGAACTAAGTCTATGTATTTTTCATAAACATGTGCATATGGTCTAATGTACACTAAAGTTAATTCTATGAGTTTTATTGATTTCATCTGAAAGGATTGCTTTCATTTGTGGAATGCACTTTAAATAAGAGCCAATGGGAAGAACTTGCCAGTGGATTTATTGGGCATCTTCAATCAGAGGGGAATTGAAACAGTCAGAATCTAGTACGATGAAATGATGCCCTGAGGAAACCCAGAGATGCTCAGCCATACACATGATGTCTTCATATTTAATGCTGCACAATCAGGGGAAATTATTAATTGAAAATTGAGTAGATTGGGCTCAAAAGACAAAATGAAACAGTTTGCATAAAACATATGGTGGATGATTTAAAAAATAGAATAGTTAATAGTTATTTTCTGCCTCTGTTATTCTCAGTTTCGGAGGAAGGACTGAATTTGTTTCTGAGATGTAATTTCTATATTTCTATTTTTATGCTTCTTGCACATTTTCTTGATAGGTCTTTAGTCTTTTAAAATACCAAAACTTTGAATTTTAGGGTAATCAAGTTTAAAATTGCTGGAGATTTCACTTTTTTGGTTCTATGACAGCCTATATAAGCTTAGTTTATAGCACAGAAATTAGAATTTGGCTTTTAAAATATTGATTGTGGTATAATTGATAACTAAATTTTTTAAAAAAATATTTGATTTATTAATTTATTTGAGAGAGAGGTAGATAGAGAGAGAATGGGTGCATCAGGGCCTCCAGCCGCTGCAAAGAAACTCCAGACACATGGGCTACCTTGTGCATCTGGCTTTTTATGTGGGCACTGGGGAATCGAACTCCGGTCCTTCTGCTTTGCAGGCAGACACCTTAACCACTAAGCCATCTCTCCAGCCCGATAACTAAATTTTTAATCAATAAAATAATATAGTTTTCAAAGTGTAATGGTGAGAATATGTTTTTGTAGCCTTCAACACAAGCTACTTAGTCCAATAGATATATGAAAATCTCAGTATAGGTGTTTTACATGCTTATGCTCCAATAAGGAGACCAAGCCAGACTGCTTAGCAGTTAAGGAACTGACACCACCCCCATCAGGGCTGCTCACCGAAGGCCCAAAATGCCCTGGAGATTGGGTTTCTGGTGGGCCAATACTTTCTCTATGGCTTCAGTGTCCCAGGGTTGTATGAGTGCAATCGCTACCCTTGCATCAAGGAGGTGGAATGTTACGTGTCGAGGCCCACCGAGAAGACCGTCTTTCTAGTGTTCATGTTTGCTGTGAGCGGCATCTGTGTGGTGCTCAACCTGGCTGAACTTAACCACCTGGGATGGCGCAAAATCAAACTGGCAGTTCGAGGGGCCCAGGCCAAGAGGAAGTCAGTCTATGAGATTCGGAACAAGGACCTGCCCAGGGTCAGCGTTCCTAATTTTGGCA
>PVHP010021567.1:0-29273 GCA_004024765.1 Zapus hudsonius | reverse complement strand
CTAATTTTATTGATCAAATGGAACAAATAATAGAAATTTGAAATATTCATGGTATAGTAATGAGATATATTTGTGCTAAGTAATTTTGCCTTTATTCTTAAATTATTATATTAAAGAGAAGAAAGACTAGATAGTATTGATTTAAACAATCTAGTTGAAATAACAAAAACAGAACAAGTAAATGAATACTTGATATGACTTCCAGCAAAAATCAGTCTATTTAATGTCTTGCACTAAAATACCACTAAGCATTTTTTTGGCAAAATATTTAAACTCATGATAAATTTTAATTGAAATTGCAAAAGTAAAAAAAAAATAAAGATAGTCTTGCCAGGCATGGTGGCGCACGCCTTTAATCCCAACACTTGGGAGGCAGAGGTAGGAGGATCGCCATGAGTTCAAGGCCACCCTGAGACTACATAGTGAATTCCAGGTCAGCCTAGGCTAGAGTGAGACCCTACCTCAAAAAAACCAAAACAAAAAAAAGATAGTCTTATAATAGGCCTGAAGGTCTATTATTAAGCTATAGTACTATTAACTGTGAAGGTTGAGAGGTAAGCCATTGAATCAGACATGAGAAAAGAGCAGAGATGGTAAGAAAATAATCCTAAAATTTCAAGAAACCTTGATATATTGACAGAGATTTTGTATGTCAATAAGGGAGAATAAAATTTTCAAAAAAATAAATGAAAGGAGGAAAATAAAGAAGAAACCCAATAAGCAATAATTACAGTGAAGGTCTCAACATGCTATGCAAAAGTCAAATGATCTGTTGAAGAAAAAGTAAAATGCTCTTTTAAGGTGCGGATGTTTCATATCAAAAATGTAGCAAGTAAAATACTGATAAATTTTGCCATATTTAAATTAAAACTCCCATAAAGAGAAAGAAAAGAAATCAGCTGATACAATTTGCCTGCAGTATATTTTATTCATAAAAAACAACTACCTATATCAAGAAATTCCACAAATTGTTAGGAACATTTTATCTTAAAACTGTAAGAACATAGATGGTCCCACTTCAAGAGTCCTCTCGTTTGTTGTACAAGACCAGGTTCAAATAGGGAAGCAACACATGGTCCCTGTTGTCATTGAAACTCAAGGACACCTGGGTTATGGCTTTGGGTCCTATCTAGTTCCTCTCTGGCACCTAGGTGGTACCTGAGTCACATGGCATGAAACTCTCCAAACCCACCCCTCCAGAACTTACAAAAAGTAAGAAACTTCCTTTGCTATTCAGGTTTCCAGAGCCTCTCTCTTTTTCTGGCTTTAGACCTCACCTTGCCACCTTAGCATAGTGATTCCAACTCTTCCAGTATAGCTTTACCTCCACAAGGGCATCATCTCAACTGCCTCTTTGAAGTAGCTTATTGCTCTCCTCTCTTTAATATCAACCAACAACTAGACTAATAAACATTTCAGAAAAGAAACAATAAGAGATCAATGCACACTTAATTTCATGAATCATTAAGGAAATGTGAGGTAAGGCCTTAGTTAGCTGCCACTACTTAATCATAGTACTGGAAAAATATTAGAACATTGAACAATACCCAGGGTAGTTAAAAATACATAGCAATACTAGGTGTGGTGGCACATACTTGTAATTCAACACTGGGAAGAGAGAGGCAGGAGGACACAGAGTTCAAGACCAACATGGCCACCAAGAGACCCTGGAAGATGAGTTGTTATTATTATTTAATAAAGCTTAAGACATGTATATCATGTGAACCATAAAATCTATTTGTGGGTAGAGCACCTTGATGAACTATAATATTAGAAATAGCCAAGATGTTCTTATAGGCAAGAAAGAAACAGAAACCTAGAAAAAAGCAAATTGCCATCAGTAGAATTAGCAAATAACTCTGAGTGTATTCATGCAGTAGAACTATGAAATGATAGAAGTGACTAAAACGCAGTGACATGAGTCACCAACATGAATAAATCTTACAAATAATGTTTTGGAGGAGAAAATATACTATGTGTCATCTCATTCATGTAGATTTCAAAGTGGGCAAAACTAAGCAATATGGAATGGAGAAACATCTATACAATTAAGGATATTGATTATCATGAATATAGTGGAGGGGCCCCAAAGAAGACTTCTAAAGTAATGTTACAGTTTTAAACTCAAATGGTGATTAATTGAAGGGGTCATTTTCAGGCTGGAGATGCTGGGGGTCTGTAGCATGACTCATTAAGTCCAGGACATTAAGTCAGAGATGCAGATAGAGTAGCTCTAAATCCATGCCTACTATTGTAGTCAGCTTTCTCTGCTGCTGTGCAGAAAGAACCCAAACAATAGTGGCTTGTGGAGAAATGGGTTTATTTGGCTTACAGACTCAAGGGGAGACTCCATCTTGACAGGGAAAACGGTGGCATGAGTGGAGGGGTGGATATCACCTCCACCACAGCACTGCAAACAGCAGCAGGAAGGTGTGCCAAACACTGGCAAGGGGAAGCTGGTTTATAACCCCCATAAGCCCACCCCCAATAACACTCCTCCAGCGAGGTTGTAAAACCTAAACTGCCATCAGCTGAGGATGGATCTCTCAGAACACATTCAGTTATTTGTGGGGGATGCCTTCATCAAACCATAACACCTACAGACCTGAGGAAGGTGTTATAAATTCAAGAGCCAGAACATCCAGACTTCTGCTGTTTAAGGCGGGAAATGAGCTCATCTCTGTCCTTGGTGGAGGGCGTGACTCACCTGTGTTTGTTGTCTCTGGCCCCAGCTAAGTGGAATCTCCCTGTCTTCATTGAGGAAGAGTCTTCTCCATCTCATCAACTCAGGCTAACATGTTAACCTTTGGAAATAGCCTTATAGATTTAGCCCAAAAAGGCTGTTTCCATGTTCCCAGGCATGGTGGTGTGATAATAGCCATTCTAACTGGAGTGAGGTAATATCATATTATTTGATTCTCTGATAATCAGCCATGTTGAACATTTTCATGCCCTGCATTTGAATTTGTTTCTCCTTTTAAGAAATGTCAATTTGGGTCTTTTTCACATTAAAAAATGTTATTTGCTATATTGCCATTGAATGGCTTTGAGTTTTAACTTCCTTAATACTTTTTCTAATAATCTTTTTTCTTGTTGGCTCCCAAGGCATACTACTACATACCTTGTAGGATTACTATTAGGCTTAAATGACACCATGCTTATAAAGCCAATTATACAGAATCTGACACTTTGTAAGTACTCAAGATGTGACATTAATAGAGCTATTTAATTTTATAATTCTGAATATTTAAAAAAGTGAAAAAAGACTTCTGAGTAAATAAAAGCTCTAAGAAGGATTATCACTTACTGTAAATGCTTTCAGCTTAATAGGAAACAGGTATTTGAAAGATTCTGAAATACAACCACAGAGATAACTTTCAATTCTCAAGGGAGAGAAATATCTGTACTTTGAGGAATGAGTCTGTCAGGCCTTAAATTTAGTAATCTTTATGTCATTGGTAGTAGTTTATCCAGATATCCTCTGAGATGTATTGCATCATTAGTGAAGTATTCTTAATACAACCATGATTTGGAAATACACAAAGGGACAAAAATATGCAATATTATTCTATGGGAATCAGAAAGATGGAATATTTTTCAGTCATGCTCTCTTCAATAAGTCAGTGACCCAAAAGAAAGAAAAAAGTTGTTGGAAGCATGTTTTGTTTAACAAAACAACTAGAGGTTTTTATGAACCAGTTGTAATATATATCTGGGCTTGTGTAAACTAACAGTGATAATATAATTGGGGAGATTAGAATGCATGTTGCTTGTTAAGTAAAATGAAAAGTTATTTAGGAAATGTGTATATTAAATAACTGAAGAAAATCTGTGTGTACATACTATATATGATGATATCTGCAAGGTTTCACACTAAACTATAATTGACAGTATGTAAATAATTTATGAATGGTAGAAATATGGCTCTTGTATCTTCCTTCTTTTGTTTACTTGAATTTCCTGACATTCACCAATATACAGAGTTCACTGAAATTATTTAAAAAGTATGTTGTTCTTTTAATAAAGGAAGTCTGAAAGAGCTTTTGAGATAACATTTTATGGAATATGATATTTGACTTCACTGGGAATTTGTTTATACTACATAGATTACGAACTATTTAAAACAAATAAAGTTAGGGGAATTGAAGGCCTCTATATATTTGCTCTTTTCTAATAGACACTTGAAGTTGTCAGTGTTTTATTAGTTATTTAGTCTGGTCTAGCCTTCACTGGGAATTATTATGGAATTTAGCAACGCATACAGGAGAGAAAGTAATAAGCGACATTGTTTCCAATTACTAATGAAATTACAATTTTACAGAGATTTCTCTAGAGAACACATTTACTTTGGCATTTCAATAATTAAATAAATTCAAATGGTATTTTAAATTGTTTTTATGTAAATTATCTAATAATAAATCATATTTTTTCATAAAGTAATTATGAGGAAATTGTAACATGTCACTGTAAGTTGTCATGATTCTTCAGAAGGTAGCTTCAGAATCTTGCCCCTATAAAAAAATCACAAAGCAAACTCTTATTATTAATGTTAGAGATTACACACCTACAATTTACTCTTTTCCTCAAAAATGGCTGATTTCCTATAATTTTTTTAATTTTAGCATTTCTAAACTTTGCATTTATTACTTGAAATTTTGCATTCTTTTCTAAGAAACAGTTGGTCAACACACTGTACTCATCAAATTATTAAAAAGCGGTTACAGATAGAATTTTAGGATAGAATATTATTCTTTAAGCCTTCTCCCTAGCAGGATAAATTTATCAGGCAAACTCTCAGAGGCACACAAAGTAAATACAGAATTATTTAGTAGTGTTTATAGACTGATATACTTGTGTTCAGCTTGATTAGAGAAACACCATACAAGAATCCTCAAAGGAAGATTTTATTTGCTAATCTTCTAAAAATGTGATGATTGTTTTACTAAACGACCAGACTAGAGAACAAAAGAATGGTTATACCAAGGCCTTTTGCCACTGCAAAAGAACTCCAGATACATGACCATTTTGTGTATCTGTGTATCTGGCTTTACATGGACACTGGACAATCAAACTCAGACCAGTAGGCTTTGCAATCAAAAGCCTTTAACCATTGAGTCATTTCCCAATTCTCTGGATAATTTTTTTAAAGAAGGAAATGAGGATCAAAATTGAAATTCCTTCAAGGTAATTGGTAAGCTAATTGTTTAACTGATAATATAGTAGCTATTGTGTATTTTCTTTCCTGACTACCTTTTTGATGTAAATACCACATCTTTCAGGCAATCTATTCCTCCATGTATGGCATTTATGTAAAACTGTAATTATCATACTTGTGATGGTTAGGTTTTGTTGTCAACATGACCATTTTAATTATCTTGGGTGAGTCTCTGAGGATGTTTACAGGAAGGCAGCCTCTCAGTAGGGGGCAGGATGTAATGAAGCTCAGGAGAGTTAAAAGTAAACATCCTTTCCTATGTAGGCAGTGCTGGAAGGAAATTCCAGAGACCCAGGAAGCAATTAAGTCTGGGATAGGTTTGCAAGACCCAACCCTAAGGCTATATAGGGAAGAAGGATATTTCTTTCCCTTAGCTCCCTGCCTGTTTTGCTCTGGGTGTGTGGTACTGGTCATGGTTTCTCTCTCTCTCTGCTTGGACCTGTGAAAGGGGGGCAGCCTCTTTCACTATTTTGGAACCTCCCCTGGATCTGTAGCTTCAATAAATCCTTTCCTCTCATAAATTGTACCTGGTTTGGAGATTCATTCCAGCCGTATGTGGTTGACTGCAACAATACTCATTTTTGAAAATTTAGTTTTCTGCATGAGAACATGCACACCTTGAGGCTGGAGTCATTTTCTGCCCATTGTCTCCATATCTCTATGGTAGAGAATATTTGGGCCTCACTAGACATAGATTTATGCCATGAATGGCCCCTGCAAAGTCAAAATAAAGCATTTATTATAAATTATACCTTCTCTTTATTTGAAGCTCTGTGTGGTGACTGTTATAGAAAATTTAAAATATCTCCTTAAGGTTTTCAGTAGCCTACTGTCAGAAGTGGGCTGCTCCATGGGAATTTGTGGTATTGCTGAGCCCAGCTAGAAGAAGGGGCAGACATTCTCATACACTAGGTACAATGCAAGGCAAGACCAAACACTTTATCCCAGTCACAGGGTGCTTGTCTAGGGAGTGCACACACTGGCAAACTCCATACAATGATCTCATCAGCATAAGGAGTGCTGAATTGTGGTTAAATAACAAGCTTTAGCCACTTTGTATGCTTGGCCTGTAGTGAGGCCTACTGAAGGTCTGTTCCTCTACACCTACTTAATCTCAGTTCCATTAACGTTGTCACTGTTGCAAATTTTCATACACTGAGTTCTTTGTCTCCAGACCACAAAAAAATTGTGCACAAGGACAGGAGGAGTAAGGCCAAGGAGATTTATTGAGAAAAAGGTGGAAAAGTCCCCAAGTGTTAGGCAAGCATACTGAGGATTTTGGCAGACATCCAAAAAGAGTAAGAAATAGGGAAAATGGAGAAAAGTGACGCTTTCTGAGTTAGAAGTAGTTTAGAGAGGAGAGCAGGCTTAGCAGTGAGGATCAGTGAGCAACTTCAAGGAAGCAGATACTTTAAAAAGGTTTTAAGTACATTATCTCATTAAGGGGATAAATATTCTTCCCATCTCCCTTAGCAGGTTTATATGTAAGTTGGGGGGGGGTCTCTTGGCCTGGTGATCGACAGGCTCAGTTTGGTTAATTCTTTAGGGAGGGGACCATAATCTTATGTTTTGGGTAGCTTAGAAGGTCATGTTTCCATTCAGGGCCAGAAGCAAGTCTCCAATTAGCTTTCTATGATGCTCGCTCCCTCCTCCCTTTCATTATGATATTTCAAATTCTGTGCAGGGACTTTTGTGATATTTTCCTTTCTAATGTTTCCAGAGAAACAGAAGGTGGGAATTTTTCCTCAATGACCTCTGAGTTTACTGTTGTCTGCCTACCTACAGCATTATTCTAATTTCTAGTTTTCAAGACCCCTATTATTCATTTTCTCTCGTGATATCTACTGAGCATTCCCATGTGTCCCTCATTCCTGTAGAACTGACAGCTTCAGAATAGCGGTAGAGAGGAGGGAACACAGTGTCTGAATTGTTGCCATGTATTAAGTATCAGATCCTGATGGTACCTATGTCATTTTTCTCTTTCAATCATCCTACTAATTCAAGAAGACAGGAGTTAAAAATATTTATTTGAACAGAAAAAATATTCTGAGCTCTAGAGAATGAATGCTCAATGTCACATGGTACTGCATTCCATTCTTGTTGTTGGGACAAAACACCTGACCAGAAGCAGCTGATGGGAGGAAAGGGTGAGCCTGCAGCCTTAAGGGGAAGCATGAGGCTGGGCCTCTCACCTTGCCACAGCAGCTGGGAAGTAGCAGAAAGAGTGAACCAGAGCTGGCAAGGGAGATTGGGCTATAACACCCCAATTCCAACCTCAAATGCCACACCTCCTCCAGAAAGGTTCCCCCTTACAAAATGCTTCCAGCTAGGGATTGAGTAGGAAGGAGAATCACAAACACATAAGCCTATGGGGGATATCTTACATTCAAACTACTATGCATGGCTGGTATATGTTAACATCCAATTGTAAACCTTGTTTTCTCTCTAAAGTTTCTACTTAGGTGTCAAGAAACATAATGAATATACTGAAGAATTTTGCCTTTTATACCCAAAGTGGGTCATAGGTCCTCATCCCAATCCATTGGTCTTCTCAGCCAAATAATTCATAACTCAGTGCTGTTGGAACTGACTCTGGATCTGTCATAGTGTGTATTTAATAGTTTCCTTGTTTTACATCCTTCTTGTTACTCACCTTGCACATTGTGTCCAATGGAAAAGCATTTCACATTTGCATAGAACATCCTTTGCTTTAAAATAACTCTATGTCCTCCCATTACTTCCTCTCAAAAACGTTTCTTGGGCTGGAGAGATGGCATAGCAGTTAGGCCATTTTCCTGCTCAGCAGAAGAACCCGAGTTCCCCAGTAGCCACATAAAGCCAGATGTACAGGGTGGCACATGTATCTGGAGTTCATTCGCAGTGGCTGGAGGCTTTGGCACACCCATTCTCTCTGTCTCTCTGCCTTGCCTGCCTCTTTCTCTCTCACAAGTAAATAAATAAATAAATAAATAAAAATATTAAAAAAACATTTCTCAGAAGACACTTTTTTATTGACAACCCTCTCCTTCTGGGCTCTCTCTCTTATACTTGAAGCTAAGAAATAAAGTTACCATCTGCCTTAAATTAAATTGTGAGAACCATTTGAAATAATCTGATTCAATGCAAAAGGTTTAAAAAAAGCACTCATTGATTTCTCATTTTTAGCATTAGTGACAATCATTTCATAATATTGACCATTTTGTAACAGGTGTGGCACCTGTCGGCCCTTTGCCTCCTCTTCGCTGTCTTCGGAGGCTGTCATCTCCAAGTTTAATTGCGCGTTAAATCATTGGAAAGGCTTGCTCAAACATGGAAGATGACGGAGTTGTGAATTTGACTGTAGAAATCATTCAACTATAAAAACCCCATGTAAGACCTCTTAAATAAATACATTAAAATTTAAATTTAAAATGATTTGGTCAGCCCCTTTCTCACTCTGAAATGGTCCTGAGGTAGGTGCATTTTGCCTTATAGCAGCTGATGAACTTTGCTGTTCTGAGTCTCATGGTCTGAGAACTACTTCTTTAAGAAAAATAAATACCCATCAACTAAAACTGCTAGCCTTAAGCTCTTACCACACTCCCCAAGGTTTCATTCTCTCTCCTGTCCAATAGGACATTTTCACCATCTAAGTTTTTATCAGAATCCTTGACCTTGTGGTTAATATCACTGTCCACCTTAGCCACACAGGGAGACCCCATCATACAATGCTGATCCCTATCACTCAGAAGTGACATTCAGCTCTTTCCCATGTTGCATGATCTCTGTCCCTCCTCCACAAGTATTAAACCTGCTTTCTGCTTTGCCTTGGAGCTATAGAGCATCATTCATTCCAGCCTCCTGTGCTACAACTGGCTTTCTCTCATTAAAGCACACTTGACTCCTTTCCACTGTGGAGAGAATGGTCAGATGCCTCGCTCTTCTTCTTACCAGGACTATGGGATGTCTGCCAGAAAAAGCTGCTGGTTCAGGGCAGGTCCTGACCAATAGAGGTGCTGCTAATGGCCCAGCGATGGCAGAGCTGCCCAAGCCTTTTAAAGCCCAGATGATTTCATCTTAATTCCCAGGTGCTGGGCATGAAGCTATAGGATTGGATGTTTGCCCTTTGGGTTTTTGATTTTACATTATTCTGTTTATTCCTTGCAGTGCCCATTTCTCTCTCTTAAAGAGGGAAAAGTTTACACTGTGTCATCATATATTGGAGGTATGCAACTTGTCTTTTGATTTTTGAGGTCTTATAGGTAACAGAGGGCTTTGACTCTCAAATGAGACTTTGGACTTCTGAGCTGTGTTGGGAAGGTAAAAACTATAGGGAATTTTAAAATTGGGTTGAATGCATTTTGATAATGAGATCTCCAAGTGTCTATGGGGACCAATAAGAGAATATAGCAGTTTGAAAGGAAAACGTCCCCCATACACTCATGAGTTTGAACACTTGTCTGTTGTTGATATTGTTTGGGAAGTTTGGGGAGCCTTCAGGAGAGAGAACTGTGCTGAAGAAGGTCTATTGCTAAGAGTTCGACAGTCACCCAGGACGCTTCCTGTTTATGATCTTGGATTGATGAATGGTGAGCCTTCTGCTCACAGACAAGAGTGCTACTGGAGAAAGCTGTGTGGCTCCAGGGCAGCTGGTTCCCAGATAGAGCCTGCTGTATGCTGTTCAACTTCAACTTGTCCTGCTGTTTACCATCCAGTACTCCCTTTATCCCTGGCTGACTCCCTGCATCATTTCCACAGAACCTTTTCAAATTGGCTTGCTTTCTTTAATCCCTCAACCCCATTGCTTTTATCTTTATCTTTTCTGTTTCTATTTCTATATTTATTTATCCTTCAAGTCTCAGAGGCAGACACAGCCTTTTCTCCAAAGTTAATTTATGGTCTTATAAATGGATATGCCTGGTTGTCTATTGTCATGTCTTCACACTTGTTCTATGCACTTAATCCCTTTCCTTAAATTTTTCCTACCTGTCCACAGCTTCCATCTTCTCACTTGGGACTTCCTTCTTTCTGATTTGAAAACTACCTGTTTTCTCTATTAAGTGGATTTTTTTTTACTTTATCCTCTTTTCTTTTTCAGTACCATTATTTGTGTGTGTGTGTGTGTGTGTGTGTGTGTGTGTGTGTGTGTGTGTGTTCTTTATCAGGGCCATTAAATGAATGAACTTAGCTTCATTTAGTTCCTGTCTTTCCACACTAACATTTTTTTCTCTTCAACTTCTGGAGACATGGAGGGAGGCCCAGCCACTCATGAAAATACTCTCTGAAGTTACTAATGAAAGATGGTAACTTTTTCCTCTTTCTGTCCCAACTGAGTTGATGGCGTCTTTTCCATGTAGAGCCTTCTTGATTTTCCGCTATATATTAATCAATTTATCTATCTTATTTATTTGTATTCTTGGAGATGAACTGAAGGCATTTGGCATTATGAGATGGACATAAGTCTTTTGGGGGCCAGCAGTGAAATATGATGTATGTTAGTGTAACAAGGGGTGAATTTATGATGGTGACTCTTGATCGCCAACTTGAGTGGATTGAGAGAGGTGTAGGGATTGGTAAAGCTCCCTTCTGGGTGTGTCTGTGAGAGTGGGAATCTTCAGAGATCCACCCTGAATACTGAAGATGGGTTGCACCTTCTCATAATCTGGGAGCTGTATGGAAAAAAAGGGGGGGAGAGAAAGACAGTGAGCACAGGCATTGTTTTCTCTACTTCCTGGTCACCATGATGTGAGCTGTTCTGCCAAGTCCGCTCTGCCACAATGGACTGAAATTTCTGAAACAATAAGCAAAATAAACATTTCCTTGGGTTGTTTTGTTCAAGTATTTGGTCATGGGAAGGAAAAGTAACCAGCATACCTAAAAAAATAACAATAATATGTAATTATTACTCTTTCCTTGTAGCATTTGAGATTGAAGCCAGGGGGCTTGCCTGTACCAAGTAAACACTCTCCAATGAGCTACATTTCCCCAGCCATTCCTTTTGAAAACATATTCTTGACAGCAGAGATGCTTCCCATTTCCTCCACAGCCCAGTCTTAACTTTTGTTTTCCATTTCCCATTATTTTGAGGATGAGTGTCTTCTCTAGGCTTTTGACCGAAATTTTCACTTTTGCTCTCAAATCTTTTATACTTTCAACTCTTCCCTGGACTTAATTTTTTATATGCCAAATATTTATTGATTTCTACAAAAAAAGAGAGAATACATTGAAAACATTCTTCCCATCATCTTGGCTCTTTTCTTTCCGAAGCTGTCACACCTTTCATAGTTTTCATCTTGGATGACTTGTGCTTCCTTGCTGCCTTGTGCCTTCCACTGGCTGTCAGTTATCGTGCCCATCGAGTGCCCTGGAGTTTCACACCATCCTTCCAACATAAACATGCCTTTCATTTCAAGAAACAGCCTAGCTTTCTTTCACATATTAGATTGAGCTTCTTTTCATGCTCTTGTATAGTCTTTAAATTCTAAAAAACCCATAATGACTCATGTTCCTTCTGGCCACTGGGTCCGTCACACTGAGGTCAAGGTACAAGTCCTCTGGCCACGCTCACTCATTTGATGAACGTCTTGCTGCTGGAGAGCAGTTGTCACTGTGGCCCTTGGACATGCTTACCTGCTGGTGCCTCACATCCATGTTTTATCTACAGCTACTGCCTAGAATTAAATTGCTTTCTTTCCCCCTTCATGCTTTCCTTAAAAACCAAATGTCGATGCTTCTTGTTAAGACTGGACGTCCTTTCTTCTGATGACTTTATTTGACACTGTGGCCCATTGCCATTTCCTCTAACTTCTCTCTACTCCTCCTAAGATCTAACATTTAATTATGTACTCGCCTTTCATAGAAATTTTGTATATGCATATCAATTTCCCAGGGAAATTTCAAGTACCATATTCAGGAATTCTATTCATTGAAAAATATATGTTAAATGAATGTTCTAGCTTTGTGCTATATAACAATGTAAGCCGACTATGGGCAATCTTGGCATTATATAAAATATTAATTCTCAAATCCCTGTAGGCTTTAGGCATGTGTAAATTTTCATGATTGATTTTTTTTAAACTACAAAGTACTAGGTAATCATTATTTGTAGTATGATCTTAACTTTACTTTATAACATATATTAACTTTGGTGTTAACAGAAACTCAGACTAAGGAGTCGAATAACATGTTGCAGATCACAAAAGTTTGTAATGTACATTCTGTGGGCTCTCTCTGTTTGTCTTTCCTGTTGCTCCCTCTTCCCCTCACTTACCTTTTAAAATATTGCATTAGTTTGATTCTCAGTCACTGAATTAAACACTTGGGGAAAAGTCAGACCCTAATAATTATGTCTCAGCATAGTTTCTTCACCATGTTTTAATGAAACATAAGTCTAAAATATGCCATCTCAAAAAAAAAAACCCAAGTAGCTTTCCTAGGCTAAATATTTTTTTCCGTAGGCTAAATACTTTTAAGTGATGCATACTATTCATTGACAAGTGTGAAGCAAGAGAAAATGAAGTACAATAATCTCTAACATTTTACATAAAAAGCACTATATGGATATTAAATGACAGTTGATTCGTTATTAGGCTCAAGTGAAAACAAGCAGAGATTGAAGAATATAATTTTCCCATTTCTTTGATAAGTAGTCCATAGCAAATATACTTCTGGAAAAAAGTGAATTCCTGCCACTGACCTGTCATGACCACTGGATGTCACTAAGATCAATAATATGGATACATGTCAGCATGTTCATGAAGGGGAAATGCTAGTTTTTTAAAACGATATTCACTATATGGAAAAATTAAAATTTATAAGATGCAAGATGGTTAGAGAAAGACAGACATAGAAAATAACAGAGATATATCATGATTCTAGCACAGAAAAGAAAATGGCGATGGAAACAGGAAGATGCAGATCAGGACAATCCCCAAGGTGAGTTTACCTGTAGTAGAGCACCTGTTTGTCTTAATTGATGCAGATGACGCATTAGCTGAGTGTCTATGTTGTGCTGTTCAATGAAGAACACAGCTATAAAAATTACTTGCATCTTCTGTTCTTTTCTCTTGAACAGAGCCAACTCATCACTGATGGTCTAGCTCCCTTACTTCCAAATTTCACCGTATTTGGAGATAGAGTCACTAAAGAGGTTATGACGTTAAAGTGGGGTCTTTAGTGTGGACTATCACTCAACATGACTGATCTCCAAATAAAAAGAGAAATTTGGAAAGAGATATTCACAGAATGGAGACTATGTGAAGAGAATTTGGGGGAAGATGGGCATGTAAAAACCCACAGGGCAGACCTAGGTCCTTCGTTCACATCCCTGAAAAGGAGACATTGAATTTTTATTACAACCTTGTACAGTGGGTGATACATGAGTGAATTATAATAGGGAGACTTTATCTAAGTGCAAACCCTTCACTCTTTTTGTGGTCACCATGATTGACTGCTTCTCTTTACTATTAAACTTAAAGTACACATTCCTAGGAAGTGTTAACATCGACAGTACTCATGCTAACATTACCAAAGAAGTTTTTATAAGCAGTTCTTCATTTTGTGGCAATGTGAGCTTTATCATTAACTCTAAAACACATTGTAAATCATAATTGAAACATAATTATGATTGTTGCAATGAAAGTCTCAAAATATTGCATTACATACAAGAAAATTTGGTGTTTTAAATAGTAATAATTGGCAATAAAAATGTAATCGATGTGTATTGGAAAAATAATGCAACTTTTCTAAACCATCCAATGAAGAGCAAGGAGGAAATATAGTTGATGATGGAAGTTCTTTTCTGAATATGGTCTTTTTCCCCCCACAGGGTTAGGTATTGGACCCCTTGTGCATATACTAGGCAAGCATGTTACCACTGAGATATATACCAAGTCTTTTTAACATTTTAATTTTTTTTCACTTTGAGACTAATCTTGCTAAGTTGACCATTCTGACCTTTAGCTCAATGTAGCTCAGGTATGCCTTGGATTGTAATTTCCCCCAGGGCATCCTTGAAGTAGCTAAAATCACAGGCCTGCACCACCATTCTGGGCTTGCTATTATAATCTTATGCTTAATAATTTGAGGGTGTTAAAGTCATGCCTATGAAGGGAATTTTGTACGATTATAGGATACATAAATATCACCACTGTAATTTCTGATATGAAAGATTAAAACACATGAGTTAAATTATTAATATGAATAAATATCCACAGGCTCTGGGGCTTCTATTTAGAACAAAACCAAAAAAAGTATGCTTAATTACTGGAATTATACCTTCTAAAACAGATTGTGATCACACAGGAAATGCAAACAGTTCAATCTTTGCAGTGTTAGCACACACTCTGCCACCTGTTACTAACTCTGATGCCAACCAGCTACGTTTATGCCAATGCCCAATCCACATCTGAGACTTTTCTTGCATCGAAGATGTTTTAAAAGCCTCTGTGAGCTCTTCCTCTGAAATGTCGACCTAAGGAGGCCTAGTAGTCTTAAGTCTATGACTCAACATAATATGTGCAAATGTATATGGTTTTACACATAAATCAAAATTTCAAAGATGTCTAAAAATCCCAAGTGGAACATGGATTATTTTGTTCAGATATTCTCAAATTCTTTTATGGATAAGAAAAAAAATCCTTAGGTTTCATGAGGTTTTAGTTCCACAGTGTTGTTAGTTTTCTTAATGCTTAAAATCTGAAGTTATTTGATGACCTTGGGCGGCAAAGAGCAATATCCTCAAACCATCAAAGGAAGAACCATCTCCTATAGGTTTCAAATTCTTTCATTGACTTTTTACTTTTACAAGCAGAGTTAATCAAGAGCTTTTTATTTTATAATTTTAAATAAAGTTCAAACTATCAAACCACTTTTTTCAATAAATATCAAAAATATTACTTTTTAGCAATTCTTATATTTGTTTCCTTCATTAACATGCAGAACATTAAACTTTAATGTCATAATATTAAGAAATGGGACCTTCAAGAAGGACAAGGACATGAAGACTCCATCATGAATGGAATTAATCCCCTAGGAAAGAGCCTCGGAAAAGCTCCTGTGTCCTTATGTTGAATGAGAAGGAATTCATGACAGCATATATAATGACTGGATGTCAAGTCTGCCGGTGCCTGAATCTAGAATTATCCAGCCTCCACAACTGTAAGCAATAAAATTCTCCTGTTTCTAAATGATTCCATCTAGCATATTTGTTAAATAAATTCCACTGGACCAATACCATAGTTTCAAGGTCATCTACAGAACCAGGAAAAGAATTAATGGCTATAAGTACTGGATTGGATTAGGCATTCTTAGATATTTGATATTATCTGCTGATCAAATCTTGTTTGCATTCAGTTTTCAGGGCATCAGAGAAACAACACTGCCTTAGAGCGATTAAATAAACAGAAAATAGAACTGGACATACACATGCACTATATACTTGTATATGCTTTAGTTTTATTATGCGATGAAATAAGTTATCATCAGCATATACATTTAGAGTACATCATTAGTCTTAGTATTTATAACACTGCAAGAAAGTAATACAAAGAAAACATAATATCGATATTATTTTTAAGATACTATGAAATTAGGAATTGGCAGATCAATAAACCAGAATATAGAATCTAAAATGACATCCATACTTATATTTTCCTCATAGTTTTCAACATTTAATCAGAAACAAAACATCGGAGAAACAAGTGATTTCTATAAGTGGTGTTTAAGAAAGATCCACTTCTTCTAGTTGTACCACACTGTCTGTATGAGACTGGATCCAGGACATCCACTGAATACTACACTCTTTTTTAATATATAAATTATAACTTTATTATCCATATTTACATACACTGAATGAGCAAATAATGTGTTGGTGTCCCCAGTCCCCCGATTTCCCTCTTCCCTGTCCCCAATCAGCTGAGTGTCCTCCTCCGTGGTTAAAAGTGCTTGGTTTTGGCCAGGGTTCAATTCCTCAGCCACCCACCTAAAAGCAGGACAAGCATTCAGTTGTACCAGTGATAGCACCTAGCACATGTAAGAGCCTCCGTGTGTGAACATACAGAGATACACACATATGTGCAAATTAAGAATTAAAAATCAGTAAAACAAAATAACAGAAGCTAATTTTAATAAATTTTATTTAATCCAACATAAGCAACATATTATTTCGACATGTAATCGTCATTAAGTAGAAATTTTGCATTCTTATTTTCGAATACAAAGACTTCAAACTCTGATGTTTTACACTTACAGACTACTTTAAGTCCATTCCTGAATCTTCCTCAAAAATATTTATATTGTCTGTTGAGAGCATGTTCCTTGTTAAATTCACAACATAGCTTTTAAGCATACTTTATACATTTGACATATTTTCTTTTAAGATATTTTTTTGTGCAAAACAAAGAACATTTTTGCTATTTGTTTTTTTGCCATTCTGCATGAATTTGTAATTGTCCTTCATCCAAAAGGTTCAATTCATCTTCTACCAGGATTCTTTTCTTCACCTAACCAGTTACATTGTACATGTTGACCTGGGTAGGCGTCCAATAGTGTGCCTTTGTCTTCTGGTGCTATTAATTTTAATAAGAATGAATATTCAATTCAGTTACCTTTTGTAATCTAGTTACAAGAGGAGCTATTGTTAACTTTTAGAAATATTTAAATAATGACATTACAGTTTTTCTTTGACATGTAGGAAAATTTTAAAATATCAGATCATATGTTGTGGTTTGAATATAAAATATCCCCCTTGGGCTCATGTTCTTGAAACTTGATCCTCAGCTGGGGACATTGTTTGGGAAAGTTGCAGAACCCTCAAGAAGTGGAGCCTTGCTGGAGGAAGTGTGCTACTCGGAGTGGGTCTTCAGATTTTGTATTCTGGCCCCATTTTCTGTTTGTGCTATTTGACCAGCCTGTTTCCTGCTCCTGCCACCACACTGTCCCTAACATGAAATTTGCCCTTGAAATGGTAAGCCAAAATTAAATTCTTTCCCTCCATAAGTTGTGTTTGGTCACTGCAAAGAGAAAGTAACTGATCATTCTAAGTCATATCAGTTTTGTAACAATTAGAAAAACATTGTTAAAATATCCCAAGGAACAAACAGAAAGCAACGAATAATGCTCTTTTTGTCTGTTTGTTTGTGTGCAGAGTATGTGTGGAAGTTGAGAGATGTGATATGAGGTCAGTGTACAAATGCTTGCACAGAGGTGTCCCCCCTATGCAAACACACGTGGGGGTGAGAGGACAATGTCAGATGCCTTCCTCTTTCCACTCATCCATCTGTTTCCTTGAGGTAGAGTTTCTCACTCAACACAAAACCACTGTTTTTGTCCTTTTTTCCCCAGTCAACAAATCCAGTAATTCTCTGGTCTCTGCTTCCAAAAAGACTGGGGTTACAGACATGTGCAGTCATGCCCAGCTGTTTATATGGGCATTGAGGAATCAAATTTGTGCCTCTCAGACCCTCAGGCCAGGCCCTCATGTTTGCTTACCAAGCTCTCTTCATTGCTGTGCCATCTCCCTCACCTGAATAATGTTCATTTTTAGAAAGCATTTCACTAATATCTTTTTCGTTAGTATACATGTTGTATTTCCTTCAAATTGCTGGTAGAAAGCACTGGACCAAAACCAGCTTGTAGGAAGAAAAGGCTTATTTTGGCTTACAGACTTGAGGAGAAGTTCTGTGATAGCAGGGGAAAATGAGGTATTAACAGAGGTTAACCTCCTAGTCAACATCATGAAGACAACAGCAGCAGGAGAGTGTGCTAAGCCTGCCCCCAACAACACACCTCCAACAAGGCTCCAATGCTCAAATTGCCACCAGCTGGGGACCTAGCATTCAAAACACATGAATTTATGGAGGAAATATAATTCAAACCACTACAGCATGGTAAATATTCCTTGAAATAGATAAATTATAATAACAAAAGTTGTGTGCCTGCAAAGAATAAGGACCTGGATTAGATTCCCCAGTACCATGTAAAGCCAGATGAACAAAGTGGTGCATGCATCTGGATTTTTTTTTTTTTTTTGCGGTGGCTGGAGGCCCTGGCATGCCCATTCTCTCTATCTCTTCTTTCTCTTTTTCTCAAATAAATAAATTAATTAAAATTATAATAACAAACAACAATAGTTGATTATGTTATCTATCATAAACTATGGGTAGAACAAACAATATCTTCCTTTTGTGTCTGTGTGGTGTGGTGTATACACTTATGTGTGCATATGCACTTGGCCTAAGTCCAGAGAACAATGCCAAGTGCCTTCCTCTATGGCTAATCCACATATTTCCTCGAGAAGGAGTTCTTCTCTGGTTGTGTGAGCTCCAGGCCTGCTCTGGTTCCTGCTTCCCAGGGGACTGAGGTTGCAGATGTGCATGGCCACATCCAGCTGTTTACTTGGGTGCTGTGACATTGAACTCAGGGTGACAGGCAGGCCCTCATGCTTCGGTAGCAAACACTGTTACCTATTGAGCCATCTTCCCAGCTCCTATCTCCTTATGTTTAACTATTTATGTGAACTCAATATTTTACCGATATTTGTTGAGTGAATTGTTGCAATTACTTTTTCTGCACAACCAGCAATGGAATTGTTGCTGTTATTACATAACGTGTTCAGTTAAGGATATGAGAAGTTACTAATGATACTTGAGAACATGATACATTAAAGCTTTATAATTTTCTGTTTAGAATAAATGGTAAATAAGACAGCCTATTTTTTCATTTTTATTTTAGGGAAAGTAAAAGTCTTTCGATCAGGCATGGAAATTTCAGCTGATGTGATGTTTTGACAAGTGAATTGGCATTTGTTACTGTGTTATTATGAAACACATTAATCATAGGTTATGACTGAAAATATTGACAATAATTGAAAAGCCTCATAATATTGATGAGACGTCTTAGAGAAATTTAAGTTTCTGAGTCAGGCTTTACCAGAGCCATCTGAAGAGTGACAAAACCCTCATGTTGCACCAAAGTGACAGATAATGCTCATCCAGATTTGAGAAAGTATCTGGATATTTGGCAAGGAGTATGGAAATTCCAGATGGTTAACTAGATTTCTCACTTTTCATTTTGATGTTTTCCCCAAGAGTTTCATTCAGCTTTAATGCTCATTCATGGAAACAATTTGTGACAGGCCCATGACTTTCAGGAATATTCTTATCTTCTATTAGCAGAACACAAGTCATCCTTGGGCATGTCATTTTTCAGGAGATTAAAATAACATTAGGGCACAATTAAATTATTTGTGTATTTGTATTCCTTGATCCGAAGTAACAAAACAAATTGATTTTCCTCTCTTCTCTCACACTCAACACAGAAAACTTCTGGGACCAGATGTGTGGGTGTGTGGGTGTTGCAGGAGGGTGATTCTCCACACATCAGGCATTTCTCCAGGTGACACCAGCTGCATGTGGTAGGTATACCATCGTTCACCCTTGGCACTATCTGCATGGAAGTCAGTTTATTCTCACATGTTAAGGGCTTAGTCACCAAGCAGGATCCATCTCAGATGCCAATCACAAGCTCATGGTTTTGGTCTGTGCTTATAGCTAATTTTCAATTGGATGTTCCCTGGACCCCTTCCACACTTTTAATGAATTTTCTAGGGAAACTTGGGGAACTCAAGGAACCACTTTTCTGAAGTTTCTCCAGTTATTTTGAAGACTATTTCAAAGATACAGATAGACAGCCAAATGAAAGCGCATAATGAATGTGAGGAAGATTAGAAGAGATGCTTGAGATCTCATTACCTCTCTGTGTACCAGTTGCCAGGCACACTACCTGTGAACATCATGTTCCCCAGAGATCATGTATTCAAATATTTGGTTCCTAGAAAAAGGGTGCTGTTTGGGAAGGTGGTGGAACCTTTAGAAGGAGGTGCCTTGCTGTGTCCATGCTGATGGGCCTTGAGGGCTTCCTGCCCGTCTGCTTGTTTTTCTCTCTCTACGTCTCCCCTGATGATGTGATGATGTGGTTCAAGCTTTCTACCCCTGTCATGGTGTCTGCCCCTTTTGGGTTTTATGGTGACTTTATTACGTAGGCATGAGTTACTATATCATTGCCTTTAGAGTAGATGACCAAGTCAATAATCTTGGTTCGTTATCCCTCCCAGATAATTGAGGCTGGGACTGCAGGTCTTATTCTTCTAATTGCATTTCTGCTAACTGACCCCTATTCAGAGGCTATCTGGAGGCCCTTAGCCACTAGTTGTCTCTGTCACCTTGGTCATTTTCTGTCACTCTAAAGATTCTAAGCCAGGAGGCAGAAATTTGGGACATGGAACAAATACATACATTTATTTATTTATTCTCCCTCAGCATCTCCTTCTATCACTCTCCTCCTTCTTTTCTTTCTCCCTTTTCCTTTCTCTTTCTCTCCACCACAACTCTCCCTTTCTTTCTTTCTTTCTTTCTTTCTTTCTTTCTTTCTTTCCTTTCTTTCTTTCCTTCCTTCCTTCCTTCCTTCCTTCCTTCCTTCCTTCCTTCCTTCCTTCCTTCCTTCCTTCCTTCCTTCCTTCCTTTCTTTCTTTCTTTCTTTCTTTCTTTCGAGGTCTGGCTTTTTCCAAGCCTCTTTTGGTATGCCTGGGCTTAAGCTGTCAATTTATCTCAGCCTCCTGAGGAGCTGGATTATAAGTATATGCATAATACTAGGCCTGGTCTGCATTTCCTATCACACTTTAATCACTTTAATTCAACTTTGGACCTTTCCATGGTCTCAAATACCCACTGAGTCCATCTCAAGTTGCAAGTACACAAAACATGCTTAATTCATGTATAAGCCATCAGGAATTATAGATACTTTAAATAAAAAAGTGATTTAAGAAACAAAGTCCAGAAACCATAAGTCAAAGGAACAAACATAAAGACATAATGTATTATATGAAGGAAATATAAAGTGATGCGGAGTCACGGGGTTTTGTTTGATTTGCATGTTATGCTTCTTATCATACTTAATAATCCCCACATTTCTGCTTGTGCTGTGAGGTTGAGACATGGCATGGAATCTAACAATCTGAGTGTATTCCATTTTTACTTTCTGGAGTCCTGACTGACTGCAACTGGATTGGGATTTTTCTCTAACACATGAAGGGAAATATTAACAATTGATCAATGCTACTTTTGGGAGGAATAGAAATGAGGAAAAGACATCCCATCTATGTCAAAGACTTCAACTATGGATGTTTTAATAAGCATACTCTTACAAACCTGTAGAAATGCTCCTATAGATTACAGAGGGGGCCTTGGAATTGGAGCAGCAGGTTTGGGGCAGTATACCACATATTTCTGAACATCAATTTTGTTGTCATCTAGAATACATATATGGTATGGACATTATTTCTAAAGTAACAAATTTGGCTATCAAATACATATGAAAGGTTTTAAATAAGCCCTCTGTTAAAGTATAGAAGTGAAATTAAATACCCTCTTGAGGCTTGCCTGTTGAAAGCATGGTCCCCAGCTGTTTGTACCATTGTATTGGGAGGTGGTGGGAACTTTGGGAGGTGGGATTTTGTTGGAAGAGGTAGGTTGCAGGTTGTGGGACTCTGAAGTAAATATGGAGATTCTTTGCTTCTTGTCTCCCTAGAGGCCTGCAGCTTCCTGGTCACCCTCTCCCATTACCCTGTTCTTCTGCTTTGCCTCAGGCCAAAAAGTCAAAGCGATGCAGGCAGCCATCCAGTGACTGAAACTTCTCAAATCACTAGGCGAATCTTTCCTCCTTTTCATAGATTTTTAAGGCATTTTGTCAAGGTACCAGAAAGGTGACTAGAACCTCTCATCAACTACCCTGGCATCTGATGCCTATCATTATCATGAATGATTATAGATCTCTGCCCTGAAGGTTTCTCTTATTTTCTCCATGGATTAATTCTGTGATGGCACATGGAAGAACTCTGCAGTTCACTGGTCCTTACAACTTCTTCTTCAATAGCTCTTACACACTGATATGTAAGCATCAGAGAAGCACCAATGGCAGGCATCCGGCTGACAGTTCATGGCAGCCAAAGGCATTCTCACAGAACTAGTCACAGTAATTGGCTTCTACTAGATGCTTAGCTACCCAGCTCACAATTCCGGGTTTTGTTAATGCATCACTAACACCTCTTGTTAGCTCCCAAGGTTTGGTATTGCCCTGTCAGTGGCCAAGAATCACACATTTCAATTCTTTTGGCTGTTAACATCATCACACATTGAATTTGGCCTTGTAAATCGAGGACAGGAGACTGGACTGGACTCCACCGAAATCAACACTGCAGAAAGGGGGCGTGTCCAGCTCTGTACTGAGACCACTAACATCTCTGATTTTCTTGTCTGTGGGTGGAACGGTAAAAGTGAACTTCAGGATAAAGACATTTGATCAATATAGGTCTTAAAATTTCATAGTTTAAGTTAGGAATTGAAGATGAATGTACTTAACTTGAGAACTGAAAATTTGAATACAGTCATCTAGTCGTTGGAGATATAAGAACAAATGCAGAAAATTATACGTGTCTGGTATTTGCCAGCAAGGAAAAAAATATGTGAAATATACCACAAAAAATTTTTTGGCATTTGTGTATCTATATTGTATGTCTATTATGGCAGGCATGTTGTGCTTATATGTATAGTGAATGTGTGTGTGTGTGCGTGTGTGTTCAGATGCCCGTACATCATGTGCATGCATGTAAAAACCAGGGGACAACATGGGTGTCTTCTTTTTATTGTTTGGTGTTGTTTCCTTGAGACAGAGTATGTCCCTGAACCTGCAAATGCTGTGTGCGTCAGAATGCATGAGCAGTGAGCTCCAGTAATTCTCATGACTCCGTCCCCCCAATGGGTTGAGGTTACCAGCATGGGTGGTTGTACCAGGCTTTTTTGTTGAGTGGATGTTATGAAGCAGGCAGACACTCTGAGCCATCTCCACAACCCCTGATGAATATTAGATATGAGCATTTAAAAATGATTATTTGGGCATGGTTGTCAGGAAAATTACAGGCTAAAATGAACTTAATGTTATCAACAATTATTGGTTAAAGAAAAACAATCTTGCTGGTCAGTCATAAATAAAGCTTTTTATCTCCAAAACACAGGCGCAATTTTCATAGTAACATCTAGCAAAGCACCTTAGCTAGGAAGCTGGGAACTGATCCAGCTTTCCCTCTTCCCGACTCCAAACCACCAGTGTCCTGACACCAACTTCCCTGTGTTTGCTTCAATAGTTCACTACTGTGGTCCATTCAGGCTGCTGTAACAAAATACCAAAAACTGGTGAGCTTATAACCAACAGAAATTTGTCTGTCACAGTTTTTGAGTCTGGCAAGTCCACAGTGCTGGCAGATTTGGTGTCTGGAGAGAAATTGGTGACTGGTTCTTGCTGTGTCATTCATCACAGGTCAGAAGGGAAGCGGCAGCTCCTGGAGATCATTTTTTTAATAGGGTCACATATCTGATTCATGAACGTTCCACCCTCATGATCCAATCATCTCCTCAAAGGCTATACAATTACACTGGTTACATTTCAATATATTAATTTTGGGGGAGCACAAAACACTTAAAGTAGAGAACTCATATTCCTGATTTTTCTACTGACCATTTCTTCCACAGTCCAGTTCCTGACCTTCTACCTGCAGAACTACGGGAGTCCTCTCCATGGCTCGCCCTCATCTCCAGGCTTGCCAGCATGGACCTTTTTTTTTTTTAAATATATATTTATTGTCCATAATGAGTTACATTATTTAGTGGGCAAACCATGCGTTGTTATCCCGACTTCCCCAATTCCCCCCCTCCCCATCCCTGATCAGTTGTATATCCTCCTCCGTGGGCTGTCTGTATTAGTCCTTGTGGCAAGGGATCCTGTATATCTTAGTACTCATCTTGGTCTTCCTGGCCCAAGTGTGTTGTTACTGATGGGTGCCATGCCTCCTTTTTGATCCACTGTTTTCATTGCCTTAGCAATAAGCTACTCGCATGTAAATTCTTTGATATTTTTTTCCATGGCCATTTTCTTTCAACTTTATCATTTGCTTCTCCCTCCTCCCGCCTTCTTTCCACTCCACTGCAGCCTTTCCCGATGCTTCCTGTGACTATGTGTGTTGCCAAAGGGGAACCCTTGCTTTTTTTCCTGCATGATGTATCCTTCTTGGTCTTTGTTCTGGGTATTTTTCAAGAATAGGATTCACCTTCCACACCGTTTACCTGATGATCAGGTATTCTAAGGCTACCCCTGCTTCCTCACAAGAAGAGCCAACTCAACTTTTGTTTTATATATTCCATTCTACTTTGTAATTTGCTATATTTTCTCACCATAGTTTTCTTCCTATGCATTCATTAAATACACATATGTTGAAGGTGGGCTATGAGCAATGCATAATCTTAGTCCTGTTTGTATTGTGGGCATTGAACATTGTCCCTATCACATGGGAGAGACAAGCAGGAAGTAATGTTTAAATTGAGAAGGGAAGGCATAGTGACAGTAGTTTATCAGTCACGAGAGAGTAGGATGTTACATGAAGAAGGTTGGAGTTATTTCTGGATGATTAGGCAGCAATGAGATATGAACAGTGTGTTTTCTTCTGGTGGTATTGGCGATTAAAACTAGAGTCTGTGCAAGCTAGGCATTCACTCTACCCCAGCAGCTTAAATTTTTTTTTGTCTTGAGTCAAGTTCTCATTAAATTACTTGGGCTAGTCTTGAACTCATTTTGCATCCCAGGCAGGCCATAAACTTGTGATCCTCCTGACTTAGCCTCATGCATAGCTTGGGTGACAGGTCTGCACTAGTAGCCCAGAAGAATAGTATTGTTTATATCGATATCTGTATACACATGTTTTTTTCTATAGGTTATGGGGGGTATTTTCTAAGATTGTCAATTGTGTTGAATGGAAACTTTTGCAAACATGAAGATGGTAGGTTTATTTCACATGAATGTGTTTGGGAAGAAGAAGCCAATTGATGCTGGGCTCTAAGGTAAGGCAAGTGTCAGGCTGATTTTCCTAACACAGTCGGGCAATGATGCTGATGAAAGATGATTATGCTGTAGGTAGGGTAATGGTAATTGGAGAAGCAATGCTTTGAGATGCTTGCAAGGTTGAAAAGACAAGATCATGTGTGTGCTTTGTTATGGTAAGTGGAAGTTAGAGGAACCTGGAATCATTCCCAGAATTTTAATTTAGACCACCGGAAAGAAGGAAAGCTTTATATGCAACTGGGAATAAGGGAGGGATGGTGGTTTAAGGAAAGGAGTTGAGCTGAGTATGGAAAATAGTTGACCACTGTTTGGACATATCTTGTAGACAGTGTAGCGTGTGTGTTTCAAGGTCATGAGAAAGAGCAGAGATATGGGAAAACTATCTCTCTATGATCTATCTATCATCTATTTATCATCCATCTGAGGAATTGCCTAAGAATAACTAAAGTGTGAGAAGTAAAGAGGAATGTCATTGTTTAGATGTGAAATATCCCCGACTGTCATACGTAGTTGAATACTTGCTCTCCAGCTGGTCGTGCTGTTTGGGAAGCTCGTGGAACCCTTGGGTGTGTGCCATAGCTGGAGGTGCTTATGGAAGATGATGTCTGCTTCAGGCTCCTGCTAAAGCTGCGTGCTTCCTGGTTCACCCCAGCGCAAGACTCTCCAGCCTGGAGCTCACTTGCCCCTGCACCCTGCCTTCCACACCACAATGTGCTATCTTTCCAAAAACCATGAGTCAAACAAGCGCCTCATCTCTTAAGTTGTCTGTCTGGTACATTATCAAAGATAAGAAAAGTAACTAACATAAAAGGTGAGGAGAGAAAACTACAGAATTTTTTAGAGGCAAACGAAAGAGAGATGGAAATGGAGTCGAAGAAGTCCCTCTAAGGTGTGGAAATCCAGAAAATATTGATAAGCCAGAAGAAACATTTTCAATAAATGTGTGGTATGTGGTTAGAAATAAGGGAGACACATAAAGAATGCCAAAAAATCTTGAGAACAACTTGGTTTTGACAACTGGGTTTTCTGAGATATCAGAGAGCATTGTTTGTGCTATGGTCTCCATTTACCGAGGCAGGCAAGCATATGAACAGAGTTTAGCAACCAGATCTTCTTTTTTGAGCAGTGCACACACCTCTTTCCTTCCAAGGCACCTGAGCAACCTGTTGGGGACCTGGGACCCCCATCTACCCTGAACTGCATATAAATCTCACTCTAAAAAATGAAATAGGTTTCTCCAGCCAGTATTTTGATTAGTTTCTATTCTGACACAGTTTTAGGCATATTGGGGTTTGAAACTACAGAAGGTCATCCAGACTTGACTCATTTGGGTGAATGCATGGTAAAGAAAACTGTGTCCCCTCATTGAACTTTTAGGGGAAAACATATATTTAATATCTTATGCCCATGTGTAGCTGGGCATGCATATGATAAAAATCAGATGCATCATGAGAAGGAACATGTAAAGATCATAACACAAACCTGTCAATCAAAATAGACCTACCCAAACTATGCCAACTGGCAACTTGTGTACTCCTTTAAATGAAGTCCTCTTGTGGTCTGGAGAGATGGCTCAGCAGTTATAGACACTTGCTTGCAAAGCCTAACTTCCCGGGGTCAATTCAGTACCCACATAAAGCCAGATGCACCAAGCAGGCCATGCATCTGGAGTTTGTTTGTAGTGGCAAGATGCCCTGGTGGATCCAGTCCCCCTCTCCTTGCAAATAAATAAATAAACATATATTTTTAAAAGAAAAGACACCCTGGCCAATAACCAGAGCCATCGAGTACTTTTCCACTTGAGAATCTTGCTACTCATCTTGGCTGTGTACAGCTACCCTTTACAACGGCTTTGCTCTTAATAACGTTTCTAGCTTCTATTTGTGTGTGCCTTTCCTCAGTTCTTTGAGTAAGATGCCAAGAAACTGAAAACATGAAATGAGAGAGAGAGAGAGAGAGAGAGAGAGAGAGAGAGAGAGAGAGAGAGAGAGAGAGAGAAAGAGAGAGAGAAGGTGGTGGAGGAGGAGGAGGAGGGAGGGAGGGAGGGAGAGCATTGACTGATAACATATTAGGGAACCAGCCAGGAGGTGAAACTAAACTTTAAAGAACTTTAATTCAAAGTAACATATTACTTGGTGAACCAGCTTCAGGAGGTAAGATTAGTTCCAAGACCTTTAACTCTTTAACTCAAGGGTGCACTAAATGTTGTCAGCCTCCTCTTTGTCCCCTAACATCTTCTCTAGTCTCCAGTTCCTTTTCACTGTTTCATTTTAGGGCCCATGGCTGCTGTCGGGCTAAAATAATCAGCTTAGTCAAGGGGCCATAGGTCTGTGGCTCACTCCCCCACTTCCTTGCCATAAGGGGCAGGAGGTGGCTGTAGCTAGGGCCCTCCACCCACAGCCTCATCTGGGACAGAGATGACATTGATGGAAAGAAAGAGAGCCGCTGGTGACCAGATAAGCTCTCTGTTTCTTTGCCTTCCTCTAATACTCTTGTGCTCTCTGAGGCAGAACTTAAGCTCTTCTTGTGGCTGCTTGAGTTTTAAGTTTCTGTCTTTCTCTCTCTTCATGATTCTCCATTGGTTTCACCTGCATTAAAAATAATTCTGGGAGGACCTACTAAGTTACAGTTTATTCTTGTGGTTTAACTGCTTGAGTAACCACTGCACTTGTCTGCAGAGGCGCACATGTAACAAAACATGAAATGTAAAACTTGTGTGCAACTATGACATTCATAGCCGAATAAATAGCTATAGCAGAAGAAAGCACCTATTCTACTCTGGACCAACAAACCTGTCAACCAAATCAGAGCACCACCCAAATTATGTCCCATGCATACCCTATACCTTTCCCTAAGAATCCTATAAAGAAAGTCCCAGATAACTTCCTGGGGCCCTGGTGAACTCCTCTGCTCTGGTGGCCACTGCCCTTCTTGGCAGTGCGCTGTCACTTTGCTCTTAGTAGAGTTGCTTGCTGCCTCCCTGTCTGTGTTCATCTTTCTTGAATTCTTTGAGTAAGATGTCAAGAACCTGGTCACACCCAAAGATCACCACTGGTAACACCTGGTGGAATTCAAATGAATGTTGTGTACTAAAGAGAAAGAAAGAGAAATGGGTGATCACTTGTGGGGTTCATGGGAGTGTGATGGTTTTGTGTCAACTTGATGATTTTAGTCTCATTAGGTGGGTCTCTGAGGTTGTTTACAGGAAGGCAGTCCTCTCATTAGGGGACAGAATGTAAAGAAACTCAGGGAAGCTAGAAATGAATATCCCTTCCTAGGAGGGCAGTGCAGGAAGGAAATTCTAGAGACTCAGGCAGCCAACAAGTCTGGGAAAGGGTTGCAGTACCCTACCCTAAGGCTATATAAAGCAGAAGGAAATGTCTCTCCCTTCACCCCCTGCCTGTTTGCTGTTCCATGTGCAGTGCTGGTGATGGGTTTCTCTCTCTGTTTGGACCTCTAAAAGGGGGCCAACCTCTTTCACCATTATGGAACTTCCCCTGAATCTGTGGCTTCAATAAATCCTTACCTCTCATAAACTGTGCCTGGTTTGGAGATTCAGCCCAGTGGCATGTGGCTGATTGACTAAGACAGGAGTAATATGTAAGGTCAGGTGAGCATTTTCCTGTCTTGACCATAGTATTATGTTTCCTTCCTTATAGTTTTGGTGGCTCCTCCTTTCTAATTTCTAATTGCTTATCCCAAAGGTAAGGCATTTCCGAGTTTTTCCATAGCCTTGCTTTTTATCCCAATATTAACTCCTGCTTAAAAAAAGTATTTATTCCAATTCTTGTTCATGATCATAGATTGCTTCTGTTTTGCAATGTGAAGTCATACTTGTTTGCATTTTGACAGTACTAATTTAGCTGTCATAAAATGAAACACACCGTTTTCTCCTGAGATACTTGCTCCCCCACCTGTCTCTCTTTCTCGGTTTTGGAATAGTGACTGTCTGTCTACTCATGCCAAGTTACCAGATTCCATGTGTGCTTTGCCATGTCTTTTCCATCTGTCCTGTTCTTTTTTCATCTCAAGTATTCCACCTAGTTACTTATCCTCCTTGCTATGATACTATAATTGCTTCCCTGACAACAGTCTCCAAAAAGAAAATATGAATGATGTGCTGATTTTTAAGCCA
>PVHP010021566.1:18432-29481 GCA_004024765.1 Zapus hudsonius | reverse complement strand
TGTAAATGAACTCCTGACACACTCTTGTGTATCTGGCTTTACATGGGCACTGGGGAATTGAACTCAGGTCCTTCTGTGTTGCAGGGAAGTGCCTTAACCGCTAAGCCACTTCTTCAGCCCAATGATTTGATTCTTAAGAGAACTGAGAAAACTCACATGCCCTAAGAAGACCTGCTAGGTACAAATAATGTTGGTATAGTTTGTATGTGCATCATATATTCTAACAGACATAAATAATATTTTATGTTAAGTTATAATAATGGTTTAATGGTTAAAGGTGTTTGTTTACAAAATTACTTTTAAGTCTGTCAAAGTGTCTATAATATATGTTGGAACCAGGCTGGTTTAGTTTAACAAAAATTGGGTTTCGTTTTATTTTAAACTGTGTGTAATCAAACAGTCCCAATCAAAGTTTACCTATTGAAGAAAAATGATCTTAAACTCTGCTGTTCTGCTTCTAGCTTTTCCAGGCTGATTGGTACCTCTATAAGTATCTAGACAAGCCAGATGTTCTCAAAGACAGATGCCAAGATTTTATACTGACTTTTCCTGGCATATAATTTCTGGGTCAAATTAATTGACTTAAAGTTATTTATAAAATGTTGTTTTGGGCTGGAGAGATGGCTCAGCGGTTAAGGCACTTGCCTCCAGTGTCTAAGGCCGCGGGTTCAATTCTCCAGGACCCACATAAGCCAGACCCACAAGGTGGTGGCCCTGATGCGTGTTCTCTCTCTCTCTCTCTCTCTCTCTCTCTCTCTCTCTCGCTCTCTCTCTCTCTGCTTGAAAATGAATAAATAAAATAATAAAAAAATGTTGTTTTTAGGGCTACTAACCTGCTCTACCTGTACTTATAACTGACAGGTACCTAAAATATGCCTGCTCCCTATGTTCCAGAAGTGGCTTTATACTGTCATCTGACAACTAAGCTTAATGGTAATCAGAATGATTTTAACCTTTGTGTAATTCTATAACCAGTCTGCTTTACTAGCCAGATATGTTCTGTGTTCCTGAACTAGGTCTGTTTTACTAATTAGATATGCACAATCTCTCAGAGTGATTAATAACCCCAGGTAAAGGCCAAAGCCAATTGGAAACATCGGAGTCAAAGGATAACCAAAATTTTGGTTCCTGCTCCCACCCAGGTCAAAAGGCCACGAGAGATGATGGGACAACACTTCTAGCTCCTAGCCTCTGGTAAGTCCTTTTGAGCAGGAAGGACATGGAGACCCGGAGATAGAAGCCAAATCAGTGTATCTGCAACAGGAGAGTCACATCAGAGGAAACCAGTCCTCCAGGCCTCCCAAGAGAGGGAAGGCCACATGGTCAGCACAGTGTTGACTTATCCTAACAGATGACACAATGTTGAGAGACATAGAGCTCCTCAAGGTCCCTAAGAGCCTCTCCTACAGAGCCATTACTGACCTCTGAAAATATAATACATTGTTAATTTTGGCTGCCTGCATGGTCTTGACCCCTCATTAGGAAAATATGATATTGACAAAGATTCAAACTCACAGGCTCCCTTGTCTGATGCTGGCTTTTATTTTATTTTTTTAATATTTTATTTATTCATTTTCAAGCAGAGAGTTACAGAGAGAGAGAGAGAGAGAGAGAGAGAGAGAGAGAGAGAGAGAGAGAGCCAGGAGCACCACCTTGTGGGTCTGGCATGTGTGGGTACTGGGGAATTGAACCGGGGGCCTTAGGCACTGGAGGCAAGTGCCTTAACCACTGAGCAATCTCTCCAGCCCTGATGCTGGCTTTTATATTAACCCATACTTTCCTCTGCTTCTGCCCAGCCCTAATGAGTCAGCCACTGTTTGCCTTTAAATCAAAATTCCAGAAATTTCCCTCATTGCTTAGGTTTACCTGATAATTATTGATTTGTATTAGTCCACTCTCTCCTTGCTATGTCTTATCACAATAGAAATGTTTACTCTGTGCCTTAAAGTTGATAAAGGTTATGTAAATCTTTTAAATCAGACCAAATATAATCTACATCATAAGATGGTCGTGTGTTTACAAGGGGCCAAAGACAAAATGTAATGATTTATGGACTAGAGCGAGACCCTACATCGAAAAACCAAAAAAAAAAAAAAAGTAATGATTTAAACTTGTGGCTCCACGGAATCAGTCATGTCTTAACTAGATAAAGGCCTACCAAGGAAGAGGTAGAAGACAAATCAGGAGCCCAGCCTAAAGACGTAAAGAAAATTTGGAGCTCTGTTGGTGTTTATTGAGGTGATGATGCCAGATGTTTATAACAAGTGTCTCTTTACTTAGATTTATAGAGGTCAGTGAGATTTATCTGCCATTGATGGGGTTTCCTTAAAATTTGTAGCACAGGGATCCACATACCCATAGGGAGTTGGGCCCGTACCCATCACTGTATCAAATAATGATATAGATTTTTCACACCAGAGTCCAGAAGACGGCATCTTCAGCCGATTGTAATAGCTATACATAACAGCTACACCAGGAACCTGGAGGCTCCCCTCAAGGTCAGGCTCTGGAGGATCCCTGCTCCTGACAAGGAGATTTCAGACCTGCTCTGGCTACTTCAGATGCTAACTAGTCTATGTGTGGCCGAAGACTGAGGAATTCCATGTGGAATACCAGCAAAGTGGACACAGTGTCCACCAGCCCTACTGGTGTTTGCAATGTCTGGTTAAAATCATCTGCCTCTTATAACAGATTGTGCCTTGATCAGCTCTACAGGTCAGAAATAGACACATGATAAAGATCCTGACTCCTTCCATTGGTTGGCCCCTTTCTGATGCTCTTTATGGTCCTTCTGATGGGTCCTTACAATTTCAATGTAAAAGTCCAAATGCTCCCCCAGGGTGCTAAAAGGTTCTGCTCACTGGTTCAGCTGGCGCCTCCGCCATTTGGAGTGGGGATCATCTCCTCAGAACTCAGTATTTACCTCTTAATCACGGTCAAGGATTTATAGGCCCCTAGAAAAAATGGGAAAACGAAATCACTGAATTAACGCCATCCTATGCTCTAGAGCAGCCCTGGCAGGCACTTCAGTTAGTGGGGCTACAGTTGGGCTCCAAGTCTAGCACAATCAGTGGTTCACCCAGATCAAGGAGGACCTGTGGCAGAAAGAGGGTTAATTACTAAAAGTTGTGAAAGGGAAGAAAGCTGAAACCTGTTAGGCTGCTGAAAGAGTTAACTGCAGGGAGGCTGACCGTCACCCTGCTCAGCAGCCTAAGAATCTCAGAGAAGACCTGGCTGAAAGAAGTCCTTGAAGATGAGACAGGTTAGTATGTACTAGTGAAGAGCTCAAAGGACAATTGATAAGCATGTATTGGGAATTATTGTGCTTTGAAAAGTTATCTCGACTCACATAGACTTTGCAGTGAACTGCAATCTCTCTTCTGGAAGCACTGCCTAATTGCTTAACCCTGCCCCGCTGCTTTAAGATGTATAAAATGAAAGTCAGCCTTTGCTCAGGGCCTAAGCCTTTTGGAAATGATTCCTGCTCTTTGGCCCCCGGGTTAATAAACTGCTCTACTTCTCCTGAGATAATTCCATCACAGACCTAAGCCTAGGCTGACCTGGAATTCACTATGTAATCTAATCTCAGGGTGGCCTCAACTCACAGCAATCATCCTATCTCTGCCTCCCAAGTGCTGGGATCAAAGGTGTGTGTCACCACACCCAGTTTAGAGACTTAATAAAATTAAGAGAGGAAAAGAAAGTACAAAGATCTCCCACCATGAGAAAGGGAAGCGGAGGTAAATCCCCTTAAATTTTTATTTATTTGAGAGAGAGAGAGAGAGAGAGAGAGAGAGAGAGAGAGAGAGAGAGAGAGAGAGGGGGCACATCAGGGCCTACTGCCACTGCAAACAAACTCCAGATGCATGAACCACTCCGTGCATCTGACTTACATTGGTACAGGGGAATCAAACCCCAGCCATCAGGCTTTGCAAGCAAGTGCCTTTAACTGCTGAGCCATCTCTTCAGTCCTGTACTACTTTTTATTTTTATTTTATTTTATTTTGTTTTTTCGAGGTAGGGTCTCACTCTAGCCCAGGTTGACCTGGAATTCACTATGTAGTCTCAGGCAGGCCTGGAACTCATGGGCCATCCTTCTACCTCTGCCTCCCCAGTGCTGGGATTAAAGGTGTGTGCCACCATGCCCAGCCCTATACTACTTTTTCAATTAAATATTATTTACTCATTTATTTGCAAGCACTGAGAGTTAGAGAGAAGAGAGACAGACAGAATGGGCACGCCAGGGCCTCCAGCCACTGTAAACAAACTCCAGATTCATGTGCTACCTTGTGCACCTGGATTTTTGTGGGTACTACGGAACTGAGCCAAGGTCCTTAGATTTTGCAGGCAAGTGGCTTAACCACTGAGCAATTTCTCCAGCCCCCTGCACCACTTTTGTATCCTGGTTAATGTGAGTAATTTGGGTATTTTTGTTTGTTTCAGTTTTTCAAGGTAGGGTCTCTCTCTGGCCCAGGCTGACCTGGAATTCACTATGTAGTTTCAGGTGGTCTTGTTTTTGATCCAGGCTCTACTGATTCTGAGCTTGGGGACTCTGACCATTGTATCTTTGCTCCCCTGTGGACCTGGGGTGAGCATGGCGATGCCCAGCTATTTACGTGGATCTGGATGTTTGACTTCTGGTGTTCTCAGGTCTCATCAAGTCCTCACATTTGCACAGGAAACACACCTAACTGCTGAGCCATCTTTCCCGACCATCAAACTAAGTATGTTTTTAGAAAAATTGAAAAAATAATCGCTTCTTGGCCTTTTGGCTAAGATCAAGTGAAAAAATAAGACTGAAAAAAAAAAAAGGCTCATGGTAAAAGGCAAAGCCTGACAACCCAAGTCACATCTTCTCCAGCACGCCGGTGAAGCCAGATGCAAAGAGGCGTGTGTGTCTGTGATCCCAGAGCAGAGTGCTGCGGCCATCAGAGAATCCACAGCTTGTTTGTGGTGGCAAGAGACTGTCTTCAGGGAAGTAGAAGAGCCCAGTCCACTCGACCCTCCACATGTGTTCCATGGTGTGTGTGCACCCATCCCCACATACACAAACAAATAAAAGTAACATTAAAAAAATAAAATAAAATAAAAATAAAAACAGCCGGGCATGGTGGCACGCGCCTTTAGTCCCAGTACTTGAGAGGCAGAGGTAGGAGGATTGCTGTGAGTTCGAGGCCAGTTTGAGACTAGAGAGTGAATTCCAGATCAGCCTGGGCTAGAGTAAGATCTTACCTCAAATAAATAAATAAAAACAGCTAGGTGTGGTCGACAGGCCTGTTGCTGTCAGTTCTACATTGATGGGACAAACATCCAACCAGAGTCATCACCAAACAGAACCACAAAAACGCCAGCAATCATAAACAGCCAGAGCTCAAACTGCTCTGAGCACACCTAGTAGGGTCACTGGATTTGCAGGTGCCTCTGTACCCACCCCCTCCTATGCCCAGCATGGGGCCCAGTAATAAGAGGGCTCCGAAGTTGTTCAGGAAGAAGGCTGATGGGCTGAAGATCTGAGAATCCAACACAGGAGGAATCACAAAGGAAAGTTTGGGGATTTTTGTGAGGTCCTTTTCAGTAAAGTATATAGGAAGTGGGGGGGTGGTTTAGTGGTGGGGTGTGTTGCTGAAAGAGACAGTAAAAGGGAAAGAAAAGGGGGTTGGGAAGAGATCTTATTGGATAAGGATGCTTGCTTTCACCCCCTCTCCCAGGTAGGGTCTCTGCGGCCCCAGGCTTGCCTCATAGTGATGCTCCAACCTCAGCCTCTCGAGTGCCAGGATTAGAGATATGTGTCACCATGCCCAGTTTCAAGGTGCTTGCCTTCAAAGCCTGCTGGCCCAGACACAAAAAAAATGGCACAAACATTTGACATTTGTTTGCTGTGACCCTAGTGCATCCATGCACACATACACATGTGCAAATAAATTTTTAAAAATATTTTTGTTGTTTATTTATTTTGGTCTTTCAAGGTAGGGTCTCGCTCCAGCCCAGGCTGACCTGGAGTTCAATGACCTAGAACTCATGGCAATCCTCCTACCTCTGCCTCCCGAGTGCTGGGACTAAAGGCGTGTGCCACCAAGACGGGCCTATTGTTTATTTTTGAGGATCTATCCCAGATAGACTCACTCTTTCAGCTGGCTTCAAACTCACAACAATGATCCTACCTTAGGTTATAGGTGTGAGCCACCATGCCCAGCTCTTAAAAATAAAGAGCATAAATAAAAAGCATAAATAAATAAAGGGCGTGGTTTATACACAAAGTGGTACACGCTGCTGGAATTCGTTTGCAGTGGCAGGAGGCTCTGGCACCCCATTCTCTCTTTTTTAAAAGATTTATTTATTTGAGGGCTGGAAAGATGGCTCAGCGGTTAAGGCACTTGCCTCCAGTGCCTAAGGCCCTGGGTTCAATTCCCCAGGACCCACATGGGCCAGACCCACAAATTGGCCCTGGTTCTCTCTCTCTCTCTCTCTCTCTCTCTCTCTCTCTCTCTCTCTCTCTCTCTGCTTGAAAATAAATAAAATATAAAAAAAAGATTTATTTGAGAGCGAGAAAATGGGCAGGCCAGCGTCTTCAGGCACTGCAATCGAACTCCAGACACTTGCACAACCTAGTACCTTTGGCTTTACGTGGGTACTGAGAGTCAAACTAGGGTCCTTTGGCTTTGCAAGCAAATGCCTTAGCCGGTAGACCATCTCTCCAGCCCTCTGTCTGTCTTCTCTCTGTCCCTCTCTGCTTGGAAATACAGATGATGATAGATAGATAGATAGATAGATAGATAGATAGATAGATAGATAGGTAGGTAGGTAGGTAGGTAGGCAGGCAGACAGACAGACAGACAGACAGGTAGGTAGGTAGTTAGATAGGTAGATAGGTAGGTAGTTAGATAGGCAGTTAGACAGGTAGACAGGTAGATAGGTAGATAGGTAGATAGGTAGACAGGTGGATAGGTAGGTAGGTAGGTAGATTTTTTTTAAGGAAAGGGTGAAGTTGGGTGTGGTGTCGCACGCCTTTGATCCCAGGCTGAGGTAGAAGGATCCCTGCGTTCGAGGCCACCCTGAGACAGCACAGCGAATTAGAGCAAGAAAGGAAAGGGAAAGGGAAATGAAAACCGAAAAGCCAGGGGTTGCGTTTCTTCCAGAGTCACTAGCCAGCTTCCTGCCACTCACAAAGATGGCGCCGTCCGGCCTCCCTGCCACTCACCAACATGGCCGCTGGGCGGAAGTAGCCTGCGGCGCCGGAAGCGCGTCATCCAGCGCCGGCTGCTGGCGGCGGCGGAGCCCCGGCCCGCGAGAGTGCGCTGCGGCGGCTGTGGGGGCTGCGGGCTCGGGATGCGGCGGGTCGGGGGGCTGCGGGGCGGCGCGGCGCTGTGCGTGCTGCTGGCGGCCGGGGCGGCGGCCTTCGAGCCGGTGAGCGTGGCCCTGGCCATCGGGGCCGCGTCGGTGCTCTCCGGCTACCTGTCCTACAGGTCCGACTTCCACTGCCGCTTCACCGAGTGCTGCTTGGTCGAGCGGCCGCTCAACGCCTCGGGTACGTGGGCGGGAGGGTGGGGGGCCGGGGACACTGGCCGCGCGGGGCGGCAGGATTTAGGCTGGAGCTCCTCCGGGCTGCCGTGGACACTCTACCTTCCTGCCCGACGCCGGGCACCCGGCGGTGCTCACGTCTACCCCGCGGTGCCCACCCCTGACCTCTGCCCGGCGGCGCCCACCTCGGCCCTGGCGCCTCGCAGGCTCAGCCTCCGCTCCCAGGCTGCTGGACCTTTTGCTAATGTGCCTCCCTGGAAACCTAGCACAGTGCTTGCTGGATTTCAGGCGCTTTCTCCTCTTCTCTTTTCTCTTCTCTTCTCTTCTCTTCTCTTCTCTTCTCTTCTCTTCTCTTCTCTTCTCTTCTCCTTTCTCTTTTCTTTCTCTTCTCTTCTCTTTATCTCGCTTTCTCTTTTTTTTCTCTCTCTCTCTCTTTTTCTTTCTTTTTTTTATTTTTTTTTTAAGTTTTTCAAGGTAGGGTCTCACTCTAGCCCAGGCTGACCTAGAATTCACTCTAGCCTCAGGCTGGCCTCGAATTCATGGTGATCCTCCTACCTCTGCGTCCTGAGTGCTGGGATTAAAGGCGTGCGCCACCACGCCTGGCTTTCTTCTTCTTTTTTTTTTTTTTTAATGTGCATTTTTCTCTCTTTTCTGGGGTTGGCTCTGCAGCCCTCAAGCTGGATCTGGAGACGAAGCTGTTTGGGCAGCACCTGGCCACTGAAGTGATTCTCAGAGCAGTGACCGGCTTCAGGAGCAACAAAAATCCCAAGAAACCACTGACCCTGTCCTTGCATGGCTGGGCTGGCACGGGCAAGAACTTTGTCAGCCAGATTGTGGCTGAGCATCTTCATCCAAAAGGCCTGAAAAGTCACTTTGTGCACCTGTTCGTCTCGACCCTGCACTTCCCTCATGAACAGGACATAAGGCTGTACCAGGCAAGAGACCCTACCCTTGCTTGGCCTGGGGACCTGCTCGCTCACCCTTATCTCTGCTTCTCTCTTACTTTGCGTTGCGATAGCTCTAGACTCCGCTGAGTAAAGGCACTTACTTTATTTCCATGTATATTTTTGGGTCGGGGTCTTACTATGTAGTCCAGGTTGGTTTTGAAGTTTGAGATTCTCTTGCTACAGTTTTGTGGGGGCCAGGGATTACACCATACCCAATTTAAGACCCTGTGTGTGTGTGTGTGTGTGTGTGTGTGTGTGTGTGTGTGTGTGAGTGAGTGTGAGACAGATCTTGTGTCCCAGGATAGCTTTGAACTCCTGATCCTCAGGCCTATACCTCCCAAGTGCTGGGATTATAGATGTGCACCATGTCTAGCTTTCTCCTACAGTTGTTCTCTTACAGTAGCAAAATCATCCAGTGGGTAGGAGTGTGTGTGAGGCCACAGGTTCAATGCCCAGCACTGCACGGAGGGAAGGGGGCAGGACGACAAAAAAGATGGGTCAAGAGGGCGAGATGACTTGCTTCTTAGAATCTTTGTGACTTGATAGCTATATAGACACTTGAACTCATGTCCTCCCAGTGCCCAGTTCTGAAGGTGATCAGTATTCTCCTCGGGTCACGAGGTGTTAAGTGGGGCAGTCCTAGTTTGCTTGGGCATGGATGGTGCAGCCTCAGTTTTACCTCCGTGTTTCACAAGGTATCCTAAAGGGTTGTTTCCTCTTAAATTCCTGTTGTTGCCTTTGTCCTCCTTTCACGCCTCAGTGAGCTGACCCTCCAGACTTTCTCTTGGGTCACTTGGCATATTTATTGTTTGCTTGAGGTAGGGTCTCACTAGCTCAGGCTAACCTCAGACTCACAGCGATCCTCCTACTTCAGCCTCCCCAGTGCTGGGATTATAGGCTTGTAGGTGTGAGCCAACATGCCTAGAACTTTCTACACTTTATTGGCCAAGTTTTCCCATAAGTGAATGTCTTGTGTTTTTATTCCTGTTTGGTGGAGACTGAAATCAGAGAAACTCAAGTGAACAAGGAAACGAAAGTGAATCTTTGCTACGTGGCTGTAAGACTGGGAAGATTATCAAAAGTAGAGATATTCCCTCCCCCACTGTCAGACTGAGAGAGAGCATGGGGCATGCCAGGGCCTCTAACTACTGCAAAAGAACTCCAGATGCAATCCCTCCACCCTGTGCATGTGGCTTTACATGGGTACTGGGCAATTGAATTCCAGTCATGATTTTGCAGGAGTTCAAAGCTATCTTGGGAACCCAGCCCAGAAATAATTTTGTTTTCCAAATTCTATTATGAACCTCTTGAAATACAGTAGGAGAAGTCAGTGTGATTAGGGTGGATGGTTCATGGTCACGGCCTTCCGTGACTGGTGGTTGAGAGCTTGCTGAAGTGTCTGTTTTAAGAAAGCACAGGCCTGGGGTATGGCCTCAGTGCAGAGCGCTTGCCCAGCATTCGCAAAGCCCTAGCTTCCATGCCCACTAATGCTAAAAAGGAAGAAAAGACAAGAGGAGGAAAGCAAGCCCAGGAACAGATGCCTCTGTCACCAGGGTGAGCTTCAAGGCCATGTTCACATCCTCTGCCCAGGCCTCCTCCATTCAGTTCTTTATTCCCTAGTCAGCCGGGCAGCATTTACCTGACAGTTCAGTCACACCGAGATGAAAATGACAGACTGACAACTCTCTATGCATCCTGGACTCTTTTTTTTTTTTTAAATATTTTATTCATTTTTCAAGCAGATTATATATATATATATATATATATATATATATATATATATATATATATATATATATAGAGAGAGAGAGAGAGAGAGAGAGAGAGAGAGAGAGAGCACCAGGGCCACCACCTTGTGGATCTGGTTTATGTGGGTCCTGGGAATTGAACCAGGGGCCTTAGGCACTGGAGGCAAGTGCCTTAACCTCTGAGCCATCTCTCCAGCCCCATCCTGGACTCTTAAAAGTCTCTACACTTACCTGCCAGTTTCCTTTTTTCTGTTCTTAATTTTAATTTTTTTATTTGTATGCAAGCAAAGAGACAGAGGAGAGAGAGAATAGGCATGCCAGGGCCTCTAGCCGTTACAAATGAATTTCAGAGGCATGTGTCTCTTTGTGCACCTGGCTTTATGTGGGTACTGGGGAATCAAACTGGGTCATTTAGGCTTTGCAGGAAAGTGCCCTAACCACTGAGCAATTTCTCCAACCCTCCTTTTTTAAAAAAGAAAATAATGGGCTGGAGAGATGGCTCAGCGGTTAAGGCACTTGCCTCCAGTGCCTAAGGCCCCAGGTTCAATTCCCCAGGTCCCACATAAGCCAGACACCCACAAGGTGTTGGCCCTGGTGCGTTCTCTCTCTCTCTCTCTCTGCTTGAAAATGAATAAATAAAATATTTTTTTAAAAAAGACTGAATCAGGGGCTGGAGAGATGGCTCAGCGGTTGAGGCGCTTGCCTCCAGTGCCTAGGGCCCCGGGTTCAGTTCCCCAGGTCCCACATGGGCCAGACCCACAGGGTGGTGGCCCTGGTGTTCTCTCTCTCTCTCTCTCTCTCTCTCTCTCTCTCTCTCTCTCTCTCTCTCTCTGCTT
>PVHP010021566.1:0-18332 GCA_004024765.1 Zapus hudsonius | reverse complement strand
ACCCACAGGGTGGTGGCCCTGGTGTTCTCTCTCTCTCTCTCTCTCTCTCTCTCTCTCTCTCTCTCTCTCTCTCTCTCTCTCTCTCTCTGCTTGAAAATGAATAAATAAATTTAAAAAAAAAAGACTGAATCTCCTTTAAAAAAATAAAATAAAAAAGAAAATAAGTTTTTTTTTTTTTTTAATTGCCAGGAGTGGTGGTGCACGCCTTTAATTCCAGCACTACTTGAGAGGCAGAGGAGGATGCCTGTGAGTTTGAGGCTACCCTGAGATTACATAGTAAATTCCAATTCAGCCTGGGCTAGAGTGAGACCGTACCTCAAAAAAAATAAAATTTTATATTTTTAAAATATTTTATTTACTTATTTTCAAGCAGAGAAATACAGAGAGAGAGAGAGCGACAGAGACAGAGAGAGAACCAGGGGCCTTAGGCACTGGAGGCAAGTGCCTTAACCGCTGAGCCATCTCTCCAGCCCCCCCCCCATATATATATATATATATATATATATATATATATATATTTACTTAAATTTATTTAAGTAAGCAAAGAGAGACAGAGAGACTGGGCATGCCAGGGCCTCTAACTACTGCAAAAGAACCGCAGATACATACCCGCCACCCTGTGCATGTGGCTTTACATGGGTACTGGGCAATTGAACTCCAGTCATGAAGTTTTGCAGGCAGGCACCTTAACTGGAGCCATCTCAGTGGCCCTTTTTTTTTTTTTTTTTTTTTTTTTTTTTTTTTTTTTTTTTTTTTTTTTTTTTTTTTTTTTTTTTTTTTTTTTTTTTTTTTTCCGAGGTAGGGTCTCACTCTAGTCCAGGCTGACCTGGAATTCACCATGTAGTCTCAGGGTAGCCTTGAACTCACAGCAATCCTCCTACCTCTGCCTCCCAAATGCTGGGATTAAAGGCGTGCGCCACCACACCCGGCTCCTTTTTGTTTTTTGAGACAGGGTCTCATGTAGCTGTGGCTGAGGATGACCTTGAATTCCTGCTCCTTTTTGTTTTTTTGTTTTTCTAGGAAGGGTCTCACTCTATCCCAGGCTGCTCTGGAACTCACTCTGCAGGCCCAGGCTGGCCTCTCAAACTCAGCAATCCTCCTACTTCTGTTTTACCAACTGAGCCACATACCAGCCCCCGTTTTTGACAAAGTTTGGGAAAGTAGTTGCCCTGTGAATGGAGGCCAGCAGGTGTGTAGTTCCAGAGAGCTCCTTCTGAAAGCCCAGCAAGCTCCACCCTTCGTCTCCCAAGCAGAGCAGGATACACTTGGCTCCCTCGTGTGCGGGCATCCTGAGCTGCTCTTTCTTCTTTCACGGTTGGCCTAGGACCAGCTGCAGAAGTGGATCCGCGGCAATGTGAGCACATGCGCCAGCTCTGTCTTCATATTCGACGAGATGGACAAGTTGCACCCCGGGATCATTGATGCCATCAAGCCCTTTCTAGACTACTATGAGCAGGTGGATGGGATTTCCTACCGCAAGGCCACCTTCATCTTCCTCAGGTCAGCAGGAGGCAGTTCCACGGGAACAGACAAGCCGCACTTCTCCCAGTACCAGAAAGAGTCCCTTGAGACCTGCAGTGTGATTTCCCAGGGGCAGATGTGCCAGCCTGGCAGAGGCTCTTGCTCACTTTCAGTTTTCAGTTCCCGGTTGTCAGCACGGCACAGATGTGGGTGGGGCCGATGCTCTGGAGATGTAATCACCAAGAAGAAACAGTTGTATTCCTGCATGATCTATTGCCTCAAATTCTAAAGACATGGATTTTAAGTTTGTTGTGGGCATACACTTTGTTTTTCATCTGGTGGCACTTAGTAATAGCCTTTTATTAAAGCTTTGAAGCTGGGCATGGTGGGCATACCTTTAATCGAAGCACTTGGGAGGCAGAGGTAGGAGGATCACTTGAGTTCAAGGCCAGCCTGGGCTAGAGTGAGACCCTTCCTCAAAGCAAAACAAAGCAAAAAAAAAAAAAAGAAAGGCTAGGAAATGGTTCAGCCGCTAAAGGTGCTTGCTTGCAAAGCTTGCTGGTCTGGGTTCAATTCCCTAATACCCGTGTCAAGCCAGATACACAAGGTGGCGTATGCATCTGGAGTTAGCAGTGGCAAGATGCTCTGGCGTGCCCATAAATTAAAATAAATAAATAAATAAAAAGAAAGGAAAAAAAAAAGCTTTGAGGGATTTAGGAGATTTAGCACCCCTGGAGGAGGGAAGAAAAATGAGCGTGGGGGATGGGAGGTGGAACTCAGTGCTTCAGCGTGGTTTTGCACACACATGGCCCTGGGTTCTATACCAACTGAAAATGGAGTAAGTTGAGAGCAAGTATATTTTATTTGAGCAGATACAGTGGGAGTGCGAGAGCCTCCAGCCACTGCTAATGAACTCCAGATGCATGTGTCACTTTGTGCATCTGCAAGCAAGCAAGCACTTTAATCACTGAGAGCAGGTATATTTCTTTTTCTTTTTCTTTTTCTTTTTTTTTTTTTGGTTTTTCGAGGTAGGGTCTCGCTCTAGTCCAGGCTGACCTGGAATTCACTCTGTAGTCTCAGGCTGGCCTCAAACTCATGGTTATCCTCCTGCCTCTGCCTCCTGAGTGCTGGGATTAAAGGCGTGTGCCACCACTCCCGGCCCTGCCTATTTCTTGATGGTGATGAGACACAGGCTCATGTATCCTAGGCTGGCCTCATATAGCCAAAGATGACCTTGACCTTTTCTTACCTCTACCTCCTGAGTCCTGGAATCAAGTGTTCACCACCTTACCCATGTCAGAAGTTCTGATTGATCACAGATGTGTGACTTTAGTCTTTGCTTCTCTGGTGCCTCAGCAATGCAGGTGGAAACCTCATCACTGAGACAGCTTTGGACTTCTGGAAGGCAGGAAGGAAGAGGGAAGAGATCCAGCTGAAGGACCTGGAGCCCGTGCTATCAGTGGGTGTCTTCAACAACAAGCACAGTGAGTCCAGGGGATGGCGGGTGCCCTGTGCCCCAGCTGTGGCTTGCAGAATTCCTCTTGCCTTGTGGCTTTGCTGTTGATCTTGGAAAGTTTCTTAGGGCATTAGGGTGTCCAGCCAAGACTTATTGTCACAAAAAGAGGGAATCTGGGGGTTGGAGAGATAGTTCAGTGGTTGAGACACTTCCCTGCAAAGCTTAATGACCCAGGTTTGAGTCCCCAGGACTTATGTAAAGCCAGATGCACAGAGAGGCTCATGCATCTTCAGTTCATTTGCAGAGGCTGGAGGCCCTGATGCACCCATTCTCTCTCTCTCCCTCTCTCTCTCTCTCCCTCCCTCCCTCCCTCCCTCCCTACCCTATCATTCTTGCTTGCAAATAAATACATTTTTTTTTAAAGAGGGTCTTTGGAATGATAAAGACATGAAGAATGTACCATGGTCCAGGGTCAGATATGGGGTTATGCCAGGTGCTGTGACAGGCAGGAACCCATCTGTGTCTCGTTCCACAGGTGGCCTCTGGCACAGCGCGCTGATACACAAAAAACTCATTGACTACTTTATTCCCTTCCTGCCCCTGGAGTACCGACACGTGAAGATGTGTGTGCGGGCAGAGATGCAGGCCCGAGGGGCTGCCATCAATGAAGACATCGTCACAAAAGTGGCAGATGAAATGACATTTTTCCCCAAGGGTGAGAAGATCTACTCAGACAAGGGCTGCAAGACTGTGCAGTCACGTCTGGACTTCCACTGAGCTCCTCGTCACCCAGGATGAAAGGGGACTAGGGGCTGGAGGCGCCCGCCAGGGCCTGGCCCTGCAGAAGCACTTTGAAGACCTCTTTGGGGTTTGGCAGATTTGCACCTGTGTCCATGGGTTTTTAACCTGTCAGTGTAGCCTGACAGCAGCCCACGTCTCCTCTGCAGTTGGAGTGAGGTTTTAAAACCTTTACTCAGCTACTAAGCCCGAGTGAAGTGCCTGGAATCAGTGCATGAGGCCAAGGGTCCTTTGTGACCTTTGTCACAAAAGCCTCACAAGCCATTGGTGCATCTACAGGGGCCCTAGTGCCCAACTAGTGTGGGAGAATCAGGTTCACACGCTGCTCTTGGTGGCCCAAAGGGCATATTCATTGATTTGAAGCGTTTTCAGTTAAAGTTGATGGCATCAGCAGGTGCAGGCTTGCATCTGAGGGGAGCATGTGGGCCTACACAGTAAGGGCTCACTGGCTGAACTGTCAGTGTGAATGGTGGAGGCTCCTTCAGAGGCCTGCAGTAGACCAGACAGACAGGGCCTGTGGGCCTGGGCCTGGCACTGAAATTCCTCACTGACTCCACTTAGTACAGGTTCTGGCCTTTGTCATCAGTCATCCCCAGGGTGACCTCACATCACTGGTCAGAACAAGGCCTGGAATTGAAGCCCCCCGGCTCCCGTGTTTGCCTCTTAAGCTTCAGATGTGGGTCAAGCCCAACTGCACAGGACAAGCTCACTGTAGAGCTGACCCAGCCAAACTCTGCAGCAGTCCCTAGACTCCACTGCCAAGGAAGTGGGCCTGCCACACACTGGAGAGCTCCTGTCTTCAAGGATGTCTATTTTTATAATGTTTTTACTTTTTTTTTCCCTTTTTTGGTTTTTCAAGGTAGGGTCTCACTCTAGTCCAGGCTGACCTGGAATTCACTCTGTAGTCTCAGGGTGGCCTTGAACTCACAGCGATCCTCCTACCTCTGCCTCCCAGATTGCTGGGATTAAAGGCGTGCGCCACCACGCCCGGCTGTTTTTATTTCTGAATCTTAAGTAATAAAGTATAAGATACTGTGTATTTTTAAAAACTAGGAAGGACACAAAATGGGATAATTGCTTCTTCTCAGGTTTTTATAAATAGTATATTGTTGGGTGTGGTGGTACATGCTAGCCCCACACTTGGGAGGTGGAGGCTGGAGGATCAGGAGTTCAGGGTCATCCTCAACAACGTAACAAGTTCCAGACCAGCCTGGACATGAGACCCTGTCTCAAAAAATAATAAATTTTTATTAAATATGTGGTACTATATGGTCACAATTGTAGATACGTCTGAAGTTGGTTCCGTTGTCCCTGTGGCCTGACTTGGGATGATTTGGATTCCAGTCAGTGTGAGTTGCTGTGTCCTTAGTTGTAGTGTGATACAGACATAATTAGAACAGTGATTTTATATGTAATGTGGAAGAGTGAATGTTTTTACAACACAGAAATGCCTTATGGTATCACACTCAGTTTTATTTAAATACTGGACTGAAGAGATAGCTCAGTGGCTAAAGGCACTGGAGTTTGTTTGTAGCAGCAGGAGATCCTGGCACACCCATATTCATTTTCTCTCCTCACAAATATTTCGAAAGATGCCAAGACGAGCTGGGTGTGGTGTAGTGCATGCCTTTAACCCCAATCTTCAGGAGGCCGGCCTAGGCTACACTGTAAGTCTCAGGCCAGCGATGGCAAATCCTATCATGCTAGAACTCCGAAGGCTAGGGCAGGAGAAGAAGATCATGAGTTTGAGGTGGGCCCAACCTATGTAGTAAGGCCCTAACTCAAAAAAACAAAGCCCTTGCCGGGCGTGGTGACCCATGCCTTTAATCCCAGCACTTGGGAGGCAGAGGTAGGAGGATAACCATGAGTTTGAAGCCAGCCTGAGACTACAGAGTGAATTCCAGGTCAGCCTGGGCTACAGTGAGACCCTACCTCAAAAAACCAGAAAAAAAAAAAAAAAGCACAGATGAGTCTTAAGTTTTAGGACATTCACCTTCTCAGATCGGGGCTAAATTACCCTCTTTTTAAAATAATTGTTTGGTGTCTGGTCAAGGAGACAAGGTTTTCTGTTTAGAATGATGCAATAAATGACACGTGTTGGCCACCTTTGGACTGCTGTTACTGATTTATAACTTGGAAAGGTCTGCGCTGGCCCTGGCCCAGCCTCCCTCAGCCCCCATAGGGTGTAGCTTGAATTGGCGTATGGATGTATGGTAATAAACCCTACCTGGTACATTTCATGGTACATTTCCTCTCGATTTGGCCAGCAGCCCCACACCAGGTGTCTTCACATCCCACGGTCAACGACACACAGATGATAGGATGAGGGGTTCTTTCCAGATGTAGGAGAAAAGTTGAGACCCTGGCAGGCTATCTCATGGCCTTGGAGGAGGGAAGTTGCCCTGTGACTGCTTTGATCCCAGCTCACCTGAAGAAGTCTGGCTGCTTGCTGGCTCTTCCTGTCCAGAACCAGTGACTAACCAGGTGACAGTTACATTAGCTCCGTCTCTACCTAACCACACTTAACCTGGCTTCTTAGCAGTGTTGATTAGGTGCACTTGTCAGCACAGAACTGGTTCTAGAAAGTTCAGCCTTCACCACCACCCTGTCTCATTTCTCTGTTGAAGGAATTCAAGCCCCTGAGCCTTTTTAGGTCTACCCCACCTGCCTCATCCACACAGCTGGCTGCAAAACAAAGTCAGAGGATGCCCAGGCTCCCCAGTTGGGGCTGCCATCTTCCAGTGAGTGGGCAGACCCAACTCTGACTTCTGGGGACCTTGTACCATCCTTGGGAGGCCTAAGCCACTCTGAAAAGAGGTCCCGAACAGCTGGGAAGCAGAGGCAGAGGGATCCAGCCCCTTTTGTGCCTGTGAAAACCTGGCCCTATGGCCCTGTGCCATGGGTGAAGGTCCTGAGAACCCGAGTCCCTGTTAGGCTGCAATTCATGGCAGCCTGGACTGCATCTGTTAGGTTGCCACTTGGCCTAAGCTTAGAAGGCTGCAGTATGTGTTCAAGTGCTGGGGGAAGACAGCTCAGCGACGTAGCTTGTGATGTGCAAGGCCGTGGGTCCCCAGCACACAGTGTCTATTCACAGGCCATGCATCCCAAGCTGCACTGTAAAATGGCAGCTGTTTGCATCCACAACACCATTCTGCTCTGGGCATCCTGGGAAGGGGTAGCAAAGCTTTCTTAGGAGGCTTTGGGGCTTATACTCAACCACTAAGAAGAGTTTAAAAAATATATGGCAAAATTTACCACCCAGCCATTTGGAATCCAGCAGAGTGTGACAAGCCGAGAAGGGGAAAGCAGACGACTGGCAAGGCACACACTGATGTTCCTGTCAGGCCTCGATTTGACATTCAGTTACTGGGGTCACCCCGTGTTGATGAAGGCCCAGGGGCAGGACACTGGGGAGGATTTGTGGTGATTATAGCCTGTTATATACTTTGTCCTTTACCTACCCACTTCATGGCTCCCGGAAGGGCTGGCTGTGGTCACTGGGGACAGATAATGGCCACTGCTCCAGCCCCCACATAATGCAATTCCATGAACACAGGCCAAGCCCCATGTTTGGACTTCAGTGTTACCTATGCTGCTGCTAGAATGATAGTAATTAAAAAACAAATACAGCTGGGCACAGTGGGAGGCAGAGGATCACCATGAGTTCGAGGCCACCCTGGGCTAGAGTGACACCCTACCCTGAAAACCAAAAAATAAATACACAAAGTCAATGACCTGGAATCAAGTTTCTTGTGTTAAAAGCCACTTAAAATAAAAGTTATCACATTTTCATTAAAACATTCATCCTTCCTTGAAACAGAAATACTTGAAATTAAAACATAATTTTTAAAAAACTCATAAGCCCAGAATGGGTGGGCTGGGAGCTGGTCACCTCTTCCTCCAAGGCTCCCGGAGTTTCGTGTCTGTGTCCATGGTCTCTAGAGTGTGGCCACTGCCCAAAGGGGTTCCTGGCACCCGTGCAGGAGGCATTCATGGGGCCCTCTTCCTGGTAGAGGGGTCCGGCTGAGTGTCGTGTGTCTGCTGGTGGGAGTCCAGGGCTCTCAGTCATCCAGGTAGTAGTCTAGCTTGGTGAACACAGTCTTGCAGCCCTTGTCAGAGAAGACTCTCTCCTCCTTGGGGAAAAATGTCATCTCCTCGGCCACTCTGCTGATGACATCCTCATCCACCTCATATCCTCGGGACTGCATCTCCACCCTGATGCACATTTTCAGGTGCTTGTACTCCAGGGGCAAGAAGGGGACGAAGTAATCAATGAGGTTTCGGTCAATGAGGCTGCTGTGCCAGAAGCCACCTGGGAAAAGGAACAAAGATACCACTCATCCACTGTCCACCCAGCACATACCTACTGGGCATCCCCACTGAGCAGGCCCAAGGTCCAGTGAGGAAGGCAGATGGGAGCAGTGAACTGCCTACGAGTACCTATGCCCGTGATGCTCTGTGATGGCAAGGGCAGGAAGACATTAGAGGGTCACCTTTGCACTGCAGGCTCAGGATGATCTTTCAAGTATGCCTTAGAATCGAAGGTGGGTAAGAAGGCCACAGGCCCAGTGTGTCTGGGACACAGAAACCAGCAGAGGCCATGTGGGAGGAGGCTGAGGCACAAGCTGGTGAAGGTGTGAAGAAGGGAACACAGCCCACAAAGTACCGGGCAGAACCAGTGATCTCAAATGGTCTCCTAGCCTTAAAAACTGGACTAGCTTGTGGCTCATCCCAAGCCTGTTACAGCCCACCTCCCATACTCTCCCCACAAGCCTGCTCTTCTCACCACCCCCCATAACCATCCAAGCCAGCTGCCCACTCTTCTCACCCTTACCTACAGCCCTAAAGGAAGTCCGAACTTCAAAGCCCTCCCCCGAGCCACCACTTTCAGTTTATTCACCATAGCCATTGAGCTTTCTACCACTGGTCCCCACCTCAGGCTGCCCCCTCTAAAGGAAAGTTCTCTCTTTAGTCATCCACACAGCTCACTCCCTCACAGAGGGCCTTCCCTGTATATTCTATTTAAAGTGCAGAAAGCCAGGCACAATGGCACACACTAATCCCAGCATTGAGGAGATAGAGGCAATGAGGATCAGGAGTTCAAGGCCAGCATCAGCCATAGTGAGTTTAAGATCAGCCTGGGGTACATGAGAGCCCGTCTAAATACAGTCTACTCTCCCTCAGCAGTCCCAACTCCTTTCTTTCCCCCCTCTGAGATATATTTGTACATATGTGTGTGTCTGCATATGAACACTTTCTGTTCTCATTAGAAGACAGCTCTATATGGGTAGAATTCCTGGGTTTGCTCACTGCCATGTCCCCAGTTCTTAGACCAGTGTCTGGTCCCTGGCAGGCACTCAGAGACCATTCATGAATTGTATGAACCGCACCGGCCTGATGCTGGAAGGTAGTGCGCAGGGAGGTCTGGCCAGCTGTCAGGCTTGGACTAAATGGCTTTGCAGCCTCCCATAGTGTGTTCTGGGTACATGCTGCATTGTCCCACATGTCGCTACACTTCCTGTTCTGTGCATCCATGCCTTTTGGCATGAAGCCTTTTCAACATCTTACGAAATATTTGTCTTCCTTCAGTAGTAATCCATTTGTACAAGTGTGCAGAGAGTACCCTACCCTTTACACATAACTCCACTAAGAACTAACGAGACCTGAGGCCTTTTTGTTTTGTCATCTCAAGAACCTGAGGACAGCAAAGTCAGACAGCTGATGCGTCAGCCCCACGGCTTTCTGCCTCTAGGTTCAAGGTCAAAGGTCTGTGCAACATCATGTGGAGAAGCAGTTGAGCTAACAGTGAAAAGCTCCAACTCTGGGATCAGACACCTCACAGGCTAAGTGGCATTAACAATAGGCTCTGCCAGGAGGCTCAGTGTCTTCCTCTGTAAAAATGGGACAACAGGTGTCTACCTGACAAGGTGACCAAGAAGACTGAACAAAACACACATGTCAAGAGTCTCACAGTGCCTGGCACAGTGGATGGGCCCAGCTCTGGTGTGCCCATTGTTCTCAGGTGCAGAACCTCTGAACTGAGTTCCGGGGTAAAGCAAACTAAGGGACCAACTGGATTCCCTCCCTCCCTGGAGCTGGGCACCGTGGCTGCCTTTGTTTAAAAACTGCATTTCCTCCACAGGAACATCACTTTGTGGGAGAAAATGGGAATGAATTTTCCAGACTTCACCATCAACAATTTCCCTCCATTAAAAATCAGCACGTCTGAGTATGCTGGCTCATGCCTATAACCCCAGCACATACCAGCTCAAAGCCAGCTTGGGCTACACAGCCAGATCCTATCTCAATCAATCAATCAAATAAATGGTACTTCTCAAACTTCAGTGTTCATGGGCTGGGGAGATAGCTCAGCAGTTAAAGGCACTTTCTGGCAAAAGTCTGCCAGCCTGGGTTCTATGCCCCAGTGACCTCATAAGGCCAGATGTACAAAGTGGCACATGGATCTGGAGTTCTTCTGCAGCAGCAGGAGACCCTGGCGCATCCATACTCTTACTCTTTCCTTACCCTTTCTCTCTGCTTGCAGATAATAAAATGTTTTTAAAATACAGATTTAAAAACCTTCAGTGTTCATAAAATTACCTGGAGCTCATTAACAGATTCCCTCAGGGATTCTGATGGGGAGGGGGAACTCAGACACTATTTCTACTCAGCTTGCAGGCTGGCAGCAGCTGGCCCTACTTACTGTTCTTGTTATTGAAGACCGATACGGCCAAGGCATGCTCCATGTCTTTGAGCTTGATCTCTTCCCTCTGCTTCCCGCGTCTCCAGAAATCCAGAGCCACGTCTGTGATCCTTTCTGCCCCAGCATTGCTGTAAAACAAGTGCAGTGAGGAAGAAACGGACTTTGTTTCTCCCAGAGCCCTTGGGTCCCAGCCATGGCAGCCATGGCCTCACCTGAGGAATATGAAGATGGCTTTCTGGTAGGAGACCTCGTCTACCACATCATAATAGTCTAGGAAAGGCTTGATGGCATCAATGAGGCCAGCATGCATCTTGTCCATCTCGTCAAAGATGAAGATGGACCTCGCACATGCGCTCACATTGCCCCTAATCCACATCTGTAACTGATCCTGAATTACAAGGGGAAAAAAGACAATTGATTTGGAGTTTTGAGCACATGCAATCCAAACAACTTCTGTTTGCTTGGTTGCTGTTCTGGGGATAGAACCCAGGCCCCTGCCTGTGCTATGGAAGCACCGAGCCACAGCTCGGCCTCTCGGAGCACTTTCCCCCACTGACAATGCTGGCTGCACTTCTGGAGCACCTTGCTACCTAGGCTGCCTCATGACCACTCCGCATATGGGCAGCATCAGAGCCATGCTCCCGCCAGGACTCTAGTCAACCTGCCAAAGTTGGTCAAGTTTGGATGTGGCAGGCTGATTCAAGCCCAGCCCTGCCCAATTCCAAAACCTCTTGCCTTGTGACTCCAGTGCTGTGCCAGCCAAGTGGCCAGCTCTTCATCCTCAAAAATACCAGTGTGGCTGGAGAGATGGCTCAGCAGCTAAAGGTACTTGCTTACAAAGCCTGACAACATGGGTTTGATTCCCCAGGACCCATGTAAAGCCAGATGCACAAAGTGACACATGCATCTGGAGTCTGTTTGTAGAGGCTAGAGGCCCTGGCATGCCCATTCTGTCTTGCTTCTCTCTCTCTCTTTGCTTGTAAATATATTTTTTTTAATCTTTTAAAAAGAAAGAAAACTGAGCTCAAACCCTATATAATCCATAGGTATTTGTCCTTCCAGTGAGGTGAAAACCTAGCTATATGTTTTCAAAAGAAGATGCTAGAAGTCACAATGTATGTCTATTTGTTCTGAGATTTTTTTTCTATGGTTACATTGTTCCACATGTGTATCTAATCTAAGCAGCAACTCTGTAGGTCCCTTTAGAGGAACCAAAAGTGACTGGAAGGACTCACTGTCTTCCCCCTCTCCTACCCCAACCCACAGAGAATAACCGAGTCCCTGCATTAGTTGCTTCTACAGCAAGACACTATTCCAAGCATCAGTCACAGAACATTTTACCTTCCCTCCCCCAAAGGCCTCAAGGGAATGCGATTTTGTTTTCTTTTCTTTCTCCTTCCTTGTGACCATCTCTGTCCTCTCCCTCCTTCTAGATAGTAGCCTGAGCTGGCCTCAACCTTCAGATCCTCCTGCTGTGATTACAGGTGTGGGCCATCACATAATCCTTTTCCCTCCCTTCCTTCCTTCTGACACTGGGTAAGACCTTGTATCCTTGGCTCAAATTTGCTATGTAGCAGAGAATGATCTTGAATTTCTGATCCTCCTGCTTCCACGACCCCATGCCCCCTGCCCCAGCGCTGGGATTATGGACATGTGCTACCATGCTTGGTTTCATGCAGTGTTGGGTATAGAACCCAGGGCTTCATGCAGCCTACACAAGCACTCTAGCTGTTCTGCTCACCAGCCCATTTTGTAATGAGGACTGTGTTTCTCTGGAAGGCGACGACACAGGTGGAGGGAGAGTTAGAACTCAAGTTCAGGTGTGCCTGCCACAGCCTGCCTGGACCATCAATCAGCAGAAGAGATGGTAAGAGCAAAATTCGATACCTAAGCCAAAGTAGACTTAGGCCTCTCTAGAAATGTTTCCTCTTTAGCTAAAGGAATGAGATCTAAAGACCTTGAAATGGGATTTGATCATGTCCATCTCTAAAATGTTATGTTCCCACTCGCTAAACCAAGAATCACTGTACCTAGTTTCCAAAATCACACATAAAGCTTTGATAATGTAACCACTCCATGCATCTCAAACCTCTGTCATGTAAATACTTTTTATTTTTTTCTGCCTGGTATTTGAACCCAGGAGTTCACATGTTATATAAGTGTTCTACCACTGAGCTCTTTTAATCTTTTTTTTAATATTATGTGTTTTTTGAGAGACCATAGATGTATCTCTTACAGCTGCAAACTTCATACACATGCACCACTTTGTGCATCTGGCTTTATGTTGGTACTGGTTAATCAAACCTGGGTCAACCGGTTTTGCGAGCAAGCACCCTTAATCGCTGAGCCTTTCCCCCAGCCCTCAGTATTTTTTTTTCCTTTTTCGAGGAAGGGTCTCACTGTAGCCAAGGCTGCCCTTGAACTCACATCGATCCTCCTACCTCTGCCTCCTGAGTGCTGGGATTAAAGGTGTGTGCCAGCACACCCAGCTGCCAGCCAGGGTCTAGAGGCTGGGGAGACGGCTCAGTTGGTAAAGTGCTTGACTATCAAGCAATGGACTTGAGTTTGCGCCCCAGTACCCAGTGTTGGTGGCATGTGCCTGGAATACCAGCCTGGGGAGGTGGAGACAGGAGGATCCCCGGAGCTAACTGTCCAGCCAGTCTAGTCTACACGTGAGCTTTAGGACAGCGAGAGACCCTGTCTCAAGAAGTGGATGGCATTCCCGAGGGCAACATCTGAGGTGGCTCTCTGTCTCCCCCTCCCCCCAGACAGCACGCCACACATGCAAAACACGGAGTCCAAGTTACCCAGACTGGCCTCAAACGTTAGTTCCTCCTTCCTTTGCCTCCGGGGTAGCGGGAGGGTCACACCCGGCCACTTCCACACCTTTCAAAGAGGAACTGCCATCCCCGTTCAGGCTCCCCCATCTTGATACGAGATTCCCACCACGAGGAACCTGCGCCACCCGGGAAGGACCGCGAACCCTTGCCTTGTAGAGGGTGACGTTGGAGGCATGCGGGAAGTGCAGCGTGGCCACGAACAGGTGCACGAAGTCGCTGCTGAGGCCGCCCTCGTAGATGTTCTCGGCGATGATCTTGCTGACGAAGTTCTTGCCGGTGCCGGTCCACCCGTGCAGCGAGAGGGTCAGGGGCTTCTTGGGCTTCGGGTTGCTTAGGAAGCCGGACACGGCGTTCACGATGACTTTCTTTGCAAGGTGCTGTCCGAAGAGCTTGCGGTCCAGGTCCTTCTGCAGCGCTGCGGAGACAAAAAGCCGTCAGAGGAGCTCCGGCACAAGTCAGCCCCCGCGGCAGCCCGGGCGGGTCTCCCCGGCGCTACCCTCCCGGCCGACGCTCCTCTGCTGGCCGCAGCACTCGGCGAACAGGCAGTAGAGGCGCGGGTAGGAGATGTAGCCGGTGAGCACGCCGGCCAGCGCCAGGCTCAGGCCGATGGGCTCCACCGCCCGCACCGCGCACGGCGCCAGCAGCAGCAGCAGCAGCAGCGGCGGCAGCGCGGCCCGGCCCAGCTTCATGCCCGACCCGCGCGGCCCACCGGCGGCTCGCCGCCGCCCCGCGCGCTTCCGCTTCCGGCCGCCCCGGGCGCCATCTTGGTTCCGGGCGAGCCGGCCGCTGACGCCGCTGGCTGCCATCTTTGTGAAGGGCAAAGGCCGGGTCGGCTGGTAGGAGCGTCCGCCTCACAGAATGGACACTGGTTTTTCTTGTTTGTTTTTCCAGGTAGGGTCTCGCTCTAGTCTCAGGCTGGCCTCGAACTCCCCGCAGTCCTCCTACCTCTGCCTCCCGAGGGCCGGCTGACAAAGTTTTACAACAGTTTTACTTATTTACCTACTTGAGAGAAAGGGCACACAATGGCCTCAGGACCTTTTGCTCCTGCAAACCAGCACTAGACGCTTGCGGCATCTAGTTTTGTGTGAGCCTGGGGAATTGAACTCTGGCCGGAAGGCTTTGCAAGCAAGTGCCTTGAACAGGAAAGATAAGATCGCATAATGGGTTTCCATATTGGAACCCCCTAATTTCCCCTGGTATTAAAATCTTACATTCAAGCCGGGCGTGGTGGCGCACGCCTTTAATCCCAGCACAAGTAGGAGGATCACCATAAGTTTGAGGCCACCCTGAGACTAAAGAGTGAATTCCAGGTCAGCCTGGGCTAGAGTGAGACCCTACCTCGAAAAACAAACATCTGACATTCATAAACTACCTTTGTTAAATTCATGAACCACTTAGAATGTGGCCTAGTGGGTAGAATGCTTGCCTAGGATGTGCGTTCAATCTCCGGTGTCCATACACCTGTGAATCCAGCATTGGGCTGTGGAGGTCGTCCTCAGCTGTACAGCCAGTTCAAGGGTTACCTGAACTACATTAGACATCATGAACCACTCCTGTGTTATTAACTAAATGTATGGCAAGTGCCTGGGCATCAAAAACAGTAAACATAATATGAGCTTTATCAAAAGCAGCTGGGACAACTCGTCAATCTCTCCAGATTGGACCTGTTGACACTCCATCAAAGGAAGGGCCAGCAGACCCTCACCTGAGATCCAGGGCATGTCTCAAAAAAAGAAAAATTATTTGGAATTCTTCTGCATGGAAGATCTGCCTTTCCCCCTCAACTTGTTTTGAAGCAGGGTCTCCCTGGAGCCTAGGCTGACCTGGAACATGCTCTGTCACCCAGAGCTCATCACTAATTTTTTCAAGGAGAGAGGGAGGGATGAAGGGTGGGCTTATGCCAGGGTTTCTTACAACTGCAAACAAACTCCAGATGCACAGGCCACTTTGTGCATCTGTTGAGGGCACTGGGGAATTAAACATGGCCAGCAGGCTTTGCAGGCAAGTGTGTTTAATGGTTGAGCTGTCTCGCAGCCTGCCCAGTCGACTTTTATCATAATAGACACATGAACTATTCTATGTGAGTTGTGACCCAATCCTACTTTATCTTTTTGCTCCATTTATTTATTTTTTCATTTATCAAGCAGAGAGATAGAGAGAGAGAGAGAGAGAGCAAGAGAGATACAGAGCACCAGGGCCACCACCTTGTGGGTCTGGCTTACGTGGGTCCTGGGGAATTGAACCCCAGGGCCTTAGGCACTGGAGGCAAGCACCTTAACCTCTGAGCCTCCTCCAGCCCTCCATTTATTTATTTCTGGCCTTCTTAATGGGTGTGTTAGTTCCTTGTGCTCCTTGGAAATCCCCAGTGTGTTCATCCACTTAGGTTTGCTTCAAGCACTTCCTTTCTTGAACCTCAGGGTACTCCGGGCTTTTCATGTGCACTTCGTGCCCAGTCCCAGAGTCAGCCCTTTATGGCAGATTCCTTGGTTCATTTTATTGGGAAATGGGTGTTAAAAACAATCTTGTGGCTGCATGTGCTTCATGGCACTGTGGTTTCATTTTGTTCAGTCTCTCAGGTGACAATAAAACGTGTGTCTGTACACAAACCTATAAACTTATGTGTGACCCCTGCCCTGGCATTAAGCTAAGCACAAGCTCACGCCGGCATCTCCAAGTCTAACATTGTAATCACCTGAGCCTCCTCTCCCCTGGCTCACCAGGGGGAAAACTGCTTGCTACCATCTGGTGACCACTTTCACGCTGCGCTCCTGTTCGGCAAAAGGAACTCTGAAGCAGCAGCTGTGAGTGACACTCAGCCACTGCCAAGTCTGTATATTTTGTGGGCCTACGCAGGAGCTGTGCCGGGTCCTTAGTGTTCGTCTCCTCTCTTTAAGGGTGCATCATGGAGGTCTGATAAATGCTCAAATATTCTGGAGACATTTTAAAGGTTCAACCTTTTCATGTTGTATTAAAAATAATCATGACGCCAGGCGTGGTGGCGCATGCCTTTAATCCCAGCACTCGGGAGGCAGAGGTAGGAGGATTGCCATGAGTTTAAGGCCACCCTGAGACTACATAGTGAATTCCAGGTCAGCCTGGACTAGAGTGAGACCCTACCTCGAAAAAAAAAAAAATCATAAATGGGCTGGACAGATGCATCGGCAGTTAAGGTACTTGCCTGCAAAGCTTAACAACCTAAGTTCAATTCCCTAGTACCCACATAAAGCCAGATGCACAAAGTGGTGTATGTATCTGGAGTCCATTTAAAAACTATAATCATAAAATTTAAAAAAATTAAGACTGGAGAGATAGTTCAGCAGCTAAGGCACTCACTTGCAAAGCCCAACAAATTGGGTTAGATTCCTGAGTACCCATGTAAAGCCAGATGCATAAAGTGACGCATGAATCTGGAGTTTGTTTGCAGTGGCAAGAGGCCCTGATGTGTCCATTCATTTATTCATATTCTCTCTCCATGCAAATAAGTAAAAATTATTTTAAAAAATTCTAAATCTAGGTGTAGTGTTGCACACCTTTAATCTTAGCACTGGGAGAGGCAGAGGTAGGAGGATCACTGAGTTCCAGGCCAACCTGGGATTAAAGTGAGTGCCAGGTCAGCCTGGGCTAGAGTGAGGCCCAGCCAAAAAATATGATAGATACATGGTCCCTGCCTCAGTGACCTTGCCTTCTACTGAAGGGAAAATGTATTTCTTCCTTTCGTAGATGAGAAAACTGAGGCTCAAGGGAAAAGGATCAGTCCAAGCACCCAAGTGAGCAGCACTCAGACCAGATTCCATGCACATCAGCGCTTTTCTCAGCCCAGCTGCAGTAATGAACTTGGGAAGAATGCCAGCCAAGTGGGGAAATGCTTGGCAGCCAGCAGGTGAAGCACCGATGCCCTCTGAACCAGATGAGAAAACCTATCTCAGTAATTCACCTGTACATTGTGTTACCTGAGCTGAGAAATGCCACCTGCTGGCTTCAGGAAACAAGGTAAACAATAAGGTGGACCCATTATGTATTTAATAATTAAGATCTGAAGTGGTAAGAAATGCAGTTTTTCCTTTCTTTTTTTGCTTTGCTCCAGGAGCACCACAGAGCCGAGGCAGAGGCACAGTTCACATGCCAGCTGGGAGGGTACATGGTGGGAGAGCAGGGCCTGGGAGGGACACCAACCGCACTCAAGCATGAGCACGAGATGCCAAGCAAGATCACCAGCCCAAGGTTAGGGCAGGAGGTCCAACAGGTGGGGAGAAGAGCAGTCTCATTCATTCACCATGTCTGTCCCTCCCCTGGCTTAGGCCTGGACCCTAGTTCATTTTTGTAAACAAAAGCAGGTAAATTGGGTGCACACCTTTAATCTCAGCACTCAGAAGGCAGAGGTAGGAGGATCACTGTGAGTTTGAAACCATGGTGGACTAGAGTGAAATTGTATGGGGGGAGGGGAGACTGGCTCAGTAGTTAAGGCACTTGCCTGCAAAACCTAACAACCTGGATTCCACATAAAGCCAGATGCACAAAGTGGCACATGCATTTGGAGTTCATTCATAGTGGCTTGAGGCCCTGGTGTACTTATTCTCTCTCTTTCTTTCTGCTTGCAAATAAATGAATAAAAATATTTTCAAAAAGAAACATGTAACTTTGCAGAAGAAATACTAGAATGTCTTTAAACCCATTCTCAATTTTTCTGCTGTCCACTAGACACTAAACCTAAACAATGATGTATGCGTTTTTCAACTGTTTCAAAACATTTGTTTTATTTTTAATTTTTTTTTTTTTTTTTGTTTTTTCGAGGTAGGGTCTCGCTCTAGTCCAAGCTGACCTGGAATTCACTATGTAGCCTCAGGGTGGCCTTGAACTCACGGCAATCCTATCTCTGCCTCCCGAGTGCTGGGATTAAAGGTGTGCGCCACCATGCCCAGCTGTTTCAAAACATTTGAAAGATGGGCTGGAGAGATGGCTCAGCGGTTAAGGCACTTGCCTCCAGTGCCTAAGGCCCCGGGTTAAATTCCCCAGTACCCACATAAGCCAGACCCACAAGGTGGTGGCCCTGGTGTATTCTCTCTCTCTCTCTCTC